>JASANF010017116.1:0-74993 GCA_030248245.1 Trissonchulus sp. WLG1_4
ACTGGAAAACTAGTAGCGCATATAGCGCACATAGCGCCTAGGGGTGGGGGGGTGGCGTTTTTGAGCTGGAAACTATAATAGCGCAAATAGCGCAAATAGCGCCTATGGGTGGGGGGGGGTAAAATCTCGTGCTCGTGCACGCTTACACGCGACATCTACCCGACTGGTGGTTATCTCACTTCTTAGCCAACAATGTAAGCCAACAATGTCAGCATTATGGTTGAAAACGTTTCTATCAAAAAACGTTTATGGCGTCAGTTTCACTTTTAAACTAAGAGCTAGAGTCATGGTCAAAATGACCGTCACCCACACATTAGGCCACTTTTTAGAGTCCAAAATAACTCAACGCCGCAACGACATCCATAACTGTGCAAATGTGCAGCACTGCTAAGGCTCTTTGGCTTAGTCTGACAGTTACCAAATTGGCATCAGATTAAAACCACAACTTTCATGGTTCCGACGTGTTCATAAACAATCTTGGAAACATTGTTGCGACAGGTTTAGTTGCATCCCTTTTGCAATCAGAATAATCGCCTGCCACTAACGACGTAGGTAGATACGTACACACACACCCACACACAGTGTGTATTTTAGGAACCTAGCAGTCGAATAACACAGCAATCGCCTGATCTACGTGTTATTTATAGGAGCCTTTTGCACTATACTATATACGCGGCGGCTGAGGCCGCCGCGTAAAAATAAAGTAATAAAATACACTTAGAAGAATAAAAATGTTTAGGAAAATTCCAAGAAAAAAAAGATGAGACGTAGCTGCTTCATATACCGGATAAGCTCTTGAGAATAGCCTTCCAAAATGAACTAGCAATGCTTAATGTTTAAATTTTCCCTCCCCAAAGTATTCTGACTGCTAAAAGGATATTTTCTTAAGCAATCATTTTTATCTCGTCTAAATTGAGGCCAGTATGTTACGCTATATTATCTTTTTCTTTGTTGCCTGTTCAGCAGATTTGAAAGGTAAACCGTTTACGTTATACCCGTCCTTTACTCGTCCTTTTTTCAAATTTTGTCCTTTGTCCTTTTGTAAAAAATCAACTGCAAATAAAACTGGTGCTGTTATCTGTTTGACTGTCATTTTCAGCGTCCTTTTCTCATTTTAAAAGTCCTTTTGTCCTTTAAAAATGTCTTTGTCCTTTTTAAGTTGTCCTTTTGTCCTATTCAAAACATCCTTTTCTCTTTTTCGAAACTTCCTTTTTGGGTTGCCACCAGTTGCGAAGCAAAGGCGACCCTTTTGTATCTGAAATGTCTGTTATTATTATTATTAATATTATACAAGTTTAGTGCGTCGGGTATCTTAGGAATGTACATGTACGTAAAGCAAATATACGGATAACCAAATATATAAAAAAATTGAAAAAGTATCTGATTAAGTAATATTTGGCGGAGATACCAAACAGACTTCAACCAAAGTTGGCTCACAGGGGAGAAAAGGGAATTCCCTTCAATTAAGGTAAAAAATTTTTCTTAAATCTTGGCCCAAATTTTTCGAAATTAATACTTTTTGGCCAGACAAATGGTAAGCGGTATATACGTATTGCATCTCAATGTTTACTAATGAAATGAGAGCACGTAGAATACATTTTGCTAAAAAATCCTAAGCTAAAATTTGAAAAAAACGACCCCCGGCTGGACTCGAACCAGCGACCAGAGGGTTGAAACGCCTCAATGCTAACCACTACACCACGGGGGTTACAGCAATGGTAAGTTAAAATCCGTTTAAAATATTTTGTTTGTATTATTTAACACTAGGGACTGGTTCCAAAAATTAATTTTATTTCCATGAAAAAATTAAGCTTGGGAGTTAACCGGAAAATGATAAGCGGGATATGAGCTTTCGTTTGGTATATTTGAAAGTGGGTTTGGTACATTAAAAACTGGATTATTATATTTGTCATTATGCTTAGGATAGTTTATATCCTATTAATTATTATTACAAGTCTAGTGCGTCTAGTTTAGACTAGTTAGACAATATTTTATTTATCTTAGTTTAGTCTGTTTTATGTTACATTATTTAAAAAATGAACAAATTTTTTTAAAATTTTTGTCTAAATTCAATTGCTCAGAGATTTGATCACTCATGGTGTGATCTGTACAATTAGCCCCTTTTAGGAAAACTTTTCAGGGGCCATAGCTTTTGATACGGTAGTGGTACAATTATAATTTTAACGTCATTTGAGAGGAAATTGTTAGAGCTTTCAAATGATGGGTCACATGACCCTGTGACGTGACGTTTAGCGTCCGTCAAAATTTAGAAAGTAAAATTTGGACGTATTTTCAGGAGGTTGCACCATCATGTGATATGTCATTTGAAAGCGCTGAAAATTATCTTTCCAATGACGTAATTTTCATCTTTCTACGACGTTCCTAGCCTAAGCTGTGGCCATTTTTGTGGTTAACCTCCAGAAATAACTAACTACAAAAATGGCCTGTCGCGGAGGATTCTGGAGGAGGAAAATTAACTCTATTTTACGCCCTTTTAAACGCAAAGGCAGAGCTTAGCAGTCTAGTATGAAGCATTAACGTTTCTTGTAGACATTTTGATGAACCAGATGCTAAGTACCGTGGTTTCAGTAATAACGTTTAAACGTTGCTCGTAGCAACAGACAAATAACTCCGTTTTACGCTGCGTATAACTTTGGAACCAAGCGACTGCACGAGATTCGAAAGTTAAACGTCTTGATACCACACATGGTTCTAACTGATATTTTAATGTGGAGTTGATATTTTCATTATCATTATGAATAGGATAGTATAAGTATATTAACAAGTCTAGTGCGTCGGGCATGTTAGGAATCTATGTACGTGAAGCAAACACGCGGATCACAAAAAGGACAAAAAAATTGAGAAAATTTCTGATGAAGAAATGCCTTAGATCTATACTCAAGTATGTGATCGAAATGCAATACTTTCGTTATTCTAAACCCAAGTTAAAAATTTGAAAAAACGACCCCCGGCTGGACTCGAACTAGAGTTCTGCCACTAGCAAATTTTCCGGGCCGGGCCCGGGCCGGGCCGACCAGCGCGCTTCCGGGCCGGGCCCGGGCCGGGCCGGCCCGGGCCCGGCCCGGGGCCCGCGGCCCGCTACAGGCCCGGCGGGCCGTAGCGGGTCTATCGGCCCGGGGCCCGCGGGCCGGCCCGGAGCAGGCCCGGGGCCCGCGGGCCGGCCCGGAGTGGGCCCGGAGCCCGCGGGCTGGCCCGGCACAGACTTCAGCAAGTGAGAAAATGCATTGTGTGTGCGTCTGAGTGTATTATAAGTGCCTGCGCACTTGTAAAAATCAATATATATGCAGTGCAGTCATTGTTCATACTTTGCTGAAGCTCGAGACGGCCCTGGGCTTGCGGATTTCTAGGCCCGGCGGGCCGGGCACGGCCCGGGGCCCGGGGCCCGCTACGGCCCGGCGGGCCGCGCATGGCCCGGGACCCGGAGTTTTACGGGCCGGGCCCCGGGCCGGGCCCATTTCTGAAAAATCTCTCCGGGCCGGGCCCGGGCCGGCCCGGCCCGGGCCCGGCCCGCGGCGCGCGGCCCGCTACAGGCCCGGGCAGAACTCTAACTCGAACCAGCGACCAGAGGGGTGAGACTCCTCGATGCTAACTACTACACCACGGGGATTACGCAAATGGTAAGTTAAAATCAGTTTAAGTTATTTTGTGTGTTTTATTTAACACTATGGACTGGTTCCAAAAATTAATTTTATTTCCATAAATAGAATTAAGCTTAGGAGTTACCCAAAAAATGATAAGCGGGTTATGAGCTTTCGTTTGGTATATTAGAAACTGGGTTTGGTACATTAAAAACTGGATTATTATATTGATCATTATGCTTAGGATAGTTTATATCCTATTAATTATTACAAGTTTAGTGCGTCAGGTATGTTAGGGATGATGTCGTGAAGCAAATACGCGGATCCTCAAATAGACAAAAAATTTGAAAAAGTTTCTGATGAAGTAATATTTGTAGGGCATGGGGGGAAGAATGCCCCCAAAATTCGGTCATAAGGGAGGAAAGCGGGTCCCTCTAGTTACAGTAAACGATTTAAACAGTCAAACATTTTGGCCAAAAATTGTCGAAACAAATGCTTTTTGGCCACACAAATGCTATGGTATGTAACTATATGATTCGAATCGAATACGAATTCGTAGTGTTATGATCGAAATGCTTACTAATGAAATGACAACTTTTGTTGTGCTCAAAAAATCTTGAGTAAAAAATTTGAAAAAAGCGACCCTGGACTGGGCTCGAACCAGCGACCAGAGGGGTGAAAGGCCTCAATGCTAACCACTACACCACGGGGGTTACGACAAAGGTAAGCTAAAATTGGTTTAAGTTAGTTTGTTATTATTATTTAACACAATGGACTGATTCCAAAAATAAAATTTATTTCAATAAAAAGAATTTAGCTTAGGTACTACAATAATAATGATCAGCGTAACATAAGCTTTTGTTTGCTATATTCAAATTTGAATTATTATATTTATCATTTTGCTTAGGATAGTTTATATCCTATTAATTTATATCCTATTAATTAATATTATTAATCCTTTGGCTTCTTATGTTGCCACTTTTTGTTCCTTCTAGAGAAGGAACTATTGTTTTTAAATCAACTCTGCATAGTGTAAAAGTAGCAGACACATGTTGTCAAGCGTATATGATTAACACGTAAAGTCAGTATGGGAACCGACTGCTCTTTTTTTGAAAACAGGTGTTTTTTTACTATTTTTAATGAAATAATGGTCAACAACACTTTTGCCTAGGTATTGAATTGTCATTTTACTAAATTTTTGTGATTTAAAAACTTTCGTTCGGTAATTTTTCATACTGGATACACATGCTAATCACGTGATCGTCTGGTCTGGTGTCTGGCTTGTACTTTCCTTCTACATAGTCATAGCTGAACATCGTTACATATCGAACTAGTCCAGATTTTGTTGATATGTACTTTGAGGGTTCGACCCCCATATGTTGAATTTTTTGCAAAAAATTTACGCAGCTTTTGTCAGGAAAATCTGTTTTGATATGAGAATTTTTTTGTCAAGGAAAGCGATGGCGTTGTTGAATTGGAAAGCAGTTGCAATTATGGCATGTGTTTTTGACATGAGCATTGAAACTAAATAGATCAACTGTACACAGGTATTAGTGCGAAGCTGGATTCTAATAGGTGAAATAAGCAGAATTTTTACTCAGCGAAGGAACCTTGCCCCCTTTTGGGGCCTGCTTGTTCGTATGAAATGCTTTATGGATATTGACCAAACTTTGGTGGAAGGGTCCCCCCCTTGAGTACTTGCACCCCCCAACTTGATGGACTCGTGGCCCCTCGGGGGCCCGGGTCACGTGACCTTGAAATCTGGATCTAGTGTGTATGGACGAAACCTGTTGGGGTTATGTTTCAGCCATTAGGGGGTGTGAAAAGTGGGTTTTAGGGGTCGAATTTTCGAAATTGGGATTTTGACGTCCCTAGGGGTAATTTGGGCCTTGGAACACGAATCCGAGGTCCATTTTTGTATGGGACCCCTCTGGATCCTTCCATGACCCCCCTAGGGCACCCTGTCCAGGGGGTCCTCAGACCCCAGGGGTCAAATTTTCGAAATTGGGATTTTGACGTCCCTAGGAGTAATTTGGGCCCCTGAACACGAACCCGCGGTCCATTTTTGCCTAGGACCCTCGTGGACCCCGCCAAGCCCCCTCCCTAGGGTACCATGCCGCAGGGGGCCAAGGGGTCAAATTTTCGAAATTTTTTGACGTTTCTAGGGGTAATTTGAGCTCCTGAACACGAACAGAGGGTCCTCTACCTAGAATAGAGGGTCCTTTGCTTAGAATAGAGGGTCCTCTACCCACTGTCGGCAACCCGTTGTAGCCACCCGACTAGTTTCTTTTTGTTTGTGTTTTGTAAGGTAGTGTTTAGGGTGCCAGCAGATCAGCAAAAGGACAAAAGGACAAGGACAAGGTCACGTGGTTGTCTTTAGTACCTACACTTTTCCAGTTAGGTTTGTTTTTATTGGAGTTAATAAACAAAAGGCTGCAAGTCAGCGCCGCCGTCGTTTCTGGTCTTGCCTTACCGTGCGACATTAATACGCAGAATTGCGAAGAAATTACACGATTTTGTGACACTCCTACGACGTTATTTGCTTCACAGGCACTCTGACTTTGATCCCATCGGTGTGCCCGAATCATAACAGTTTCTCTCGGCAGAAAGGCTTGTTTACATCCACGATGCCCCTTGACATGTTCTACTTCTACGCTGTAAAAATGTGAAACCAATCAAAAAACAAAAAATTTTCACCTTCGAGAGCATCCCGAACTTTGACATTAGGCTACATAGTATCACATACAATTTTTCAACTGACAGTAGTTACATCAAAACCGCATCAAATCAAAAGTATTCGAACATCATATCAAATCAAATCAATTGATTTTTGAAAAGCCCACATCAAATCAAATCAAATCAATTGATTTTTGAGAAGCCCACATCAAATCAAATCAATTGATTTTTGAGAAGCCCACATCAAATCAAATCAAATCAATTGATTTTTGAGAAGCCCACATCAAATCAAATCAAATCAATTGATTTTCGAGAAGCTCACATCAAATCAAATCAAATCAATTGAAAATGGGTCGCATCAAAACAACCCCCTAGTCCTAGTGTATACTGTATAGACGCTTGAGGTACAGTCCATTTCAAATGAAAATGCCTCCGACGCGTCGGCCGACGCCAAAATTTCCCACCGCTCCCCCGGTCCCCGTTCCCGGTTTCCCCGTTTCCCCACTCTCCTTTTTTTTCTCTCGTTTTTTTGGGGGAAATATCCTTTTTTTTTTTTTATTTTTTTTATAAATTTTATATAAAATTATTATTTTTTTATAAAATTTTATATTTTTTATTTAACTAAAAAAAATAAAACAAAATATAACTTTTATTTTACTTTATTTTTCTGCCAGCAGCATTTTCTTCTCTCTCCCTTTTTTTATTAATATACACCACACCAAATTCAAAATATACTTTTTTCTTTTAATTATTTTTTTTTTTTTTTTTACTTATTATATTTATAACAAAGAAAAAATTTTTTCATATTTTTTTTTTCTTTCTCTTTTCTTTTCTTTCCCCCCCCCCCTTTTTTTTCTTTTCTCTTATTTTTTCTTTTTTTTTTCTTTTTAATTTTTCCATGCCACGGCTGGGGTTTTATTCCGCCGGTATTTTCCCCCCGCCGTTTCCCCCGCGGGTTGGCGATCCGCCGGGTTTTTCGCCGCGCGGTGTTTCCGCGGGGGTGTTCCTCCCCGACGGTTGTATGTCGATGATATTATGTAGTATCTATCTTATTCAAGAAACTTTTTCAGCTGATTATGGACCACATCATGAAGTTTTGAACCTACTGTTGGCTCATCTGCCTTACGAAGTTCCGCCACATCCAATCAATGTCAGCCTCGGCCTCACTGTGCTTCATCTTGATAAACTGGTAAGAAATTTATCTATAACTTCACCATAACCAAATGGCAGGGCAAACCAGATTACCATAATGGCAATCAAAATTCACGAACATAACCGACGACTCTGCTTTCTTACGGGATCTTTAGCAACACCATTTTAGGGTCGATTCACACTTACAGACGCATGTCCGTTCAGCGAGCAATTACGACACGTTACCGGCACCAATAGTGTAGAAGTTTGGGTGGTAGTAATTTAATATTTTTGCCGGCTAAACTACCGGACGTACGGCTGTAAGTATGAATCGACCCTGGCCTAAAGCCTGGTTCATACTCGTCCCTAAGCATTGTCCTTGTCACTAAGCACTGTCCTTGTCCCTGTCCCTAGGTGTCCTTGTCCTTGTGTCCTCAAGCTTTGTCCCTGTCCTTAAGAAATGTCCCTAAGGTCCATAGGGAATGTCCATGTCCCTGTCCTTAGAGGTGATTGATTCATACTCCTTGCGGACAAAGCAATAGTCTTTCTAACATGAACTAATGCTCAAATGTCATTGGTTGAACTGCGTTTTGTTTCAAATACCTTGAAAAAGATATCAACCCCATTTATAAGCTGAAAAAAAAGAAAATTCTAAATTTCGAATATGGGATTCGAGCTGTCATCCATGTCCATAAGCAAAAATCACAACCACTCGACTTCTAAGGCTTGAAAAGCGGATCTCTAGAACCAAGAGTACATAATAGCGTCTCACTCTATATAGAAGAAGAGTGAGACACTCTCCAGCCTGCCTGTGTTCTAGCACAGGCAGATGCGCTGGTCGTTTTCAGGCTACATGTTGACATTCTATGCAACATGTGACTGGCCAATCAGAAGCGAGCTTCTATTCTCTGATTGGCAGACGCCTGTGCACGTGCTCCAATCATAAAACGGGATAGGAATAAAGGTTAATAACTCAGTATTCATTTACAGTCTGCTTGTAAAAACATTAAAAAAGGTTTGCAAATACCTTTGGGGATATTTTGGCAAACTTTCCGCGAAATTGATTGAGAAACTTTGAAGAAATTCAGAAAAGTTTATATCTCAAAAGTTTCTCAATCAATTTCGCTGAAAGTTTGTAAAAATATCCCTAGAGGTATTTGCAAACCTTTTTTAATGTTTTTGCAAGCAGACTATGAATCAATAATGAGTTATTAAGCTTTTATCCCTATCTTAATGCTTATCAACGCATCAGCGATTATATACTAAAGTGTGTTAAGCAGGGAATCTACGCTCTGATTGGCCAGTCACATGTTACACAGAATGTCAACATGTAGCCTGAAAGCGACCAGCGCATCTGCCTGTGCTAGAACACAGGCATGCTGGAGAGTGTCTCACTCTTCTTCCATATAGAGTGAGAAGCTATTATGTACTCTTGCTAGAACATCTTTATGAACTTTTAGTATATTTCAGGTTGGTATAAAAATTGAAAACCCAATAATTTACACGCAAAAATGTGTTAAACAACCCAAAAATAACGACAGAATTAATACACGAACACAACCCCACGCCATTCTTTCACTAGTAGGCAAGCAAGTCTGTGATTGGCTGTTCTTGGTGTCACGTGTAGTAACTACCGTATTTTGATTGGTCGACTTGCTTAGGGACAGGGAAAAAGTAGAACATTGCTCAACATTGCTCAGGGACATAGGGACAGTCCTTATAGCTGCTTAAGGACAGTCCCTAAGCTGCTTAGGGACAAGTATGAATCAATCGCAGCTTAAGGTGGCGCTCCGAGAATTTGCACGTACTTCAAAAATTGTAAATGCTTACTTTCATAGTTATATTGCAATTTAGCAAGGTGCGCGGTATCAAATTCGGCAATTTTGCAAAAGGATTTGCCTCAATTTATTTTTTGTGTCTGTCACGTGACTTGCGAAAACGCTATTCACAGGGCACACATAACTCAATTCAAACTCTATCAATTTGGACGATTTATAGCTCGTTTGAAAGGTTTTCAAACGTCTGGGATGATAAATATTTTGTTTTATGAATTTCGTTTTAAATTTTTAGTTATAACGATTTTTAACTTTTCATGCAACTTTAACAACAAGTATCTCGCTTCAAATTCCATTTATTAAACAAATAAAATTCAGTCAGTTTCTTTGATTATCCTTATATATTGTGTCAAAATATTATGTCTCAACTCAAAACGTGCGATTTGGAATCTGTGCCCTTTGGCAAAAAACCTTTGTTGTTTATTGAAAAGTTGCTTGGCTTGTTGCATGTTTTTATTTTTCTGGCTGAATGGCTTGACTTGACAGACGCTTGCTTCAACTATGTTTGTCTATTTTTAAAAAAAGAAGTAATTTAGTTTTACCTCGACATTCTGGGCACGGTTTTTTTAGTTCGGTCGTATTAAAATAATACTCACAAAAACGCAAATTTCAGATTTTGGATTTTTTTCAAAATTTTTCCATTTTGAGTTATACACATCAATCGACTCCTGAACAACCTCTGAACAACTTTTCCTCAAGAACCATAGGTCGATTTCGCTCCAGAAAAAATAATTCGCCAAAAAACAGATTCTCGAAGCGCCACCTTAAGGACAGGGAAAAGGAAAAGGACACCAGAAATGTGTCAATCAAACTCGCATAGGGACAGAGACATTTCTTAGGGACAAGGACAGTCCTTAAGGACAAGTATGAACCGGGCTTTAAGCCGTTCTCGTGTAAACGTTTTCTAGCCTGGTGTCTAGCCCACTCGGTTGCATAGGCGGATCTAGGGGGGGCTCGAGCCACTCCCATTGGGTCGAGGGGCCTATCGAGTCGGGTGCGCAGCCTGTTGTGGACTAGATAGTCCCCTCTCCTTGTGGCTTTGGGGCCATTTACGCCCTTATAGCCTGCTGTGGACTAGATAGGCCCATTCTCTATGTTGCTTTGGGGCCTATTTAGGCCCTTATAGCCTGCTGTGGACTAGATAGGCCCCTCTCTCTATGTTGCTTTTGGGCCTGTTTAGGCCCTTGTAGGTTGTGCCTGCTGATGTAGGCCCCACTCCACGTTGCATCGAGGACTATTTAATAGGTCCTTATAGCCGACTGTGGAATAGTTGATTCGTTTACTGTTTTGCTTGTGGGCTTAGTCTGAGCAACGTCTTAATGCATTCGTTGTGCTACGTTGTGAGTCGTTCAGGTCTTCAGTAGGGATGTTTAAGTTACAGAATTTTAAATCAGTCAAGCTATCAGTTAAGTTATTTACGCGAAAATTAAATCAGTAAAGTTATCAGTTAAGTTAAGCAAAATTATATAAATCAGTTATCAGTTAAGTTAACTGATAAGTGATAACTTTAACTGATTTTAATTTCAGTTACATGGTAAAATTTTAGAAAAGTTCAAATCCAAATTTTTCACTCAGAATTCGTTTTTTTAGGTTTTATTAAAGTTTTTAAATTATATTAATGTCTATAAATTAGATTTATAACAGTTGTGATCATTTTTATTAACATATATGCGCTGCTTTGATTCCTCTAGGTAGGTATCAGCCCGGGCCAATTTCTACTGCGCTCCAACTTTATGAAAATTTGCTCATCAATATTCAAATATTTTTCTAAAAGCTAATTAACGAACACCTCAGAACCAGATTTCAACAAGAGTTCCCAATTATTGGTGCTAGGGCACGTAATTTTTAAAATATCCAAATACCCTCATAGTGCCCTCAGCCCACAGCAAATCAGGTTTGCCGTGATACCTGATAACTTGATATATAAGTAACGACGTAATTTCGGCACCGTAATTTCACGTTGTGGCGTAAACAAAAGTTTGCCACGATCAGATTAGGTAATGGTCAATATTTTTTCCTGGAACATTTTGGATTGAGCCCACGTGTCCCGTTTGGGTCTGTATTTTTGCATCAACCGCACAACAAAACTGAAAAGAGGGTGTCATATTCCTTTCATTACATATAATATATGCCATCGTGGTTAAAATATATCGACAAACATGAAACTTGCACATTCAACGGAAACACTATGGCCGGTATATGATATGTCTAGCATCAGTATTTCACGTAAAATTCCCACAGCAGAACTGAAATTCCTTAAATCAGTTACACGCTGAACTGAAATTCATTTTCAGTCATGCGCTTAACTGAAAATAAAATCAGTTTTGACGCTTAACTGCAAATAAAATCAGTTTTGACGCCTAACTGAAAATAAAATCAGTTAACTGATTTAAATCAGTTTTTGGAGTCCAAATCAGTTAAGTTATCAGTTAAAGTTAAGTCAGTTATTAAGTTGGTTAATAATTTCAGTTAAAGTTAGTTCAGATAACTTTTAAAAAAGTTATCAGTTATCAGTTAACTGAAACACCCCTAGTCTTCAGTGTCATCGCTAGGGGAGGGTGGCCGCGTATGTCGCTATAACAAGGGCGTAGCACAGGGAGAGGTTAATGACAGGAATTCCCTCCCGAGAAACTTTTAACGACTAAAATTTTACGCAAGGATCCCCCCTATTTGGTTTCATAGCCTGGCTGGAAAAAGTTTCCGATACGTTTTCAATTGAGCAAAATCGGCCTAAAAGTGAGAATTTTTCTTAACTTTTGTTCTGGGGGCTGCCGCCCCCAGACCCCTGCAGCCTTATATGGCTTTAGTCTATTCCTTGCTTTTGTCTTTCATGAAAATGTATGTGCATATTTGTGCATTGTGCACTATTTATTTGCTAATACACTGTTACTTGTATCATTTAAGCTGTTTTATTGGGGTAAAATTGACATTTTAAGTGAATTTATGGTTCGTAACTTCGTAGTGCCAAAAATCTTCTTACAGTTTTCAATTTGCTAGCTGGTGCACCCTCGCCGCCGCGCCGGTTTTGTAATTTGAGGTGTTTTGAACTCCAATTTTACGTTCAATAAAAATTCGGTCCAAAAAATTGGTTTTTTAACGCAATGTGTTAATATGTGTCTTTTTTTGCGTTAGAATCGCATGTAAGTGCAGTTTAACACATTTCAAAAAAATAGGACCTTGTTGTTGTCTTCGGCAGCCGATCAGGATTGGGTCCTATATTCGCCGGGCTAGCAGCCCAGTATGCCTGCCGAACTGTAGGACCGCTAATGGACAGTCTCTAAGCACAGAGAGGTTAGGGGTTGGACGGTAGGGGGTTAGGGCCGGGCACCGAATAATCACATGTTCCAGGTCTTCTGGTTCACCCGTATGGCACCTGTGGCAGTTTGGACTTGGGTGGTTAATTGGGTCAATGGTGTTGCGGTATGCCCCAAACAGCCAGGATTTCCCGGTCCGCAGCCTGCTAAGTAGGACCCGGTCGGCCCTTGGGAGCCCAGCTTCCGTTTGGAGTGGCACTGGGCCATTGGAGCCATAGATTGCCAGCGCGCGGGGGTGACTAACGCTAGTAAACCACTTCTTGGTTACGTAGTGCTTGATGACAGTTTTAGCAGTGGGCAGGTCTATCGGTTCATCTGTTTGTGGTTCAGAGCAGCCAGCCCCGGCTAGCGAGTCCGCGATTTCATTCCCGTCCAGACCGCAGTGGCCGGGTACCCACTGAAGGGTTATGTGGCAGTCTCGCAGGTGTTAGAAGCAGTCCCACATGTCGTTTAGAAGCTGGCTGAAATTCACCCGGAGACCGCTATTGACTAAACTGACCACCGACTGGGAGTCTGTACAGATTCGGATGTTCGGGTGTTGGTTTAGGTTCAAATCGGCCAGGTTTTCGGTAAGCCACTGTAATCCCATGGTGACCGTCCTCAGTTCGGCTCTAAAACTAGAGCAATATCTGCCGGCGGGGGCACTCAGCTGGACTGTTTCCCGCCCGGATTTGAAGGTAATATATGCGCCACTGCCCCCGTATCGGGTGCCCCACTTCGCAGCTCCGTCGGTCCAGAGTTCGATATCTGGTTCTTCTTGGGCCGTTAGGGTGTCGCCTGCTGCTAGTTTTTTGGCTTCAGCTATTGGGACCTATTGGTCGGGGCCGAGGCCTATCGGGGTTCAAGCCCCCCCGTGAAAAATTTCTAGATCCGCCACTGCTCGGTTGGATAAGCTTTTTATGCAGTAAAATATTTTTTACTGAGAAAGATACATGTTACAAGATATTTGTCTAAAAGATACATAGTACCTAAAATAGATTTTAGCAATTTTTACATCCAATGTAAAATGCAGATCTCAACTAATTTATTTAAAATTTATTACCTAATAAGTCAATTGAAAGTATAGGTAAGTTTATAGTTATTTAAATGTATCTGCTATCATTTTAGGACTTTGTGAAGAATTCTATTTCCTTCTCAGGATGGCTATCAATGGTATGTAATACTTCTTCTTTATCAATAATAACAAGCAAAGGCCAATGCAAAATTAACGTGGAACTATCAAACCTATATTATTATTATTACTCCGAGAAATGAAAAACCTGCTGCGCTGCAAACAATCATAACAGACAGAATGACCGAAAACGTATACTCATATCATCGTATCCACAGTTGTAAGACTTTGTTTTCTAAATGTTCGAAGTTTATCCTTAAGATTTTAACGTTTCTAATTTTCTGATTTTAATTCTTAATTCTGATTCTGATTCCAATTCTTAACTTCTGATTTTTAATAAAATTTTTAAAATTTAACGTTTCTGTATACTGTGTGAAGTGTGAACTATGTGACATAGCTGTAGTATGTAATAGTACGAGCAATGTGTAAACAATGTGTAAAACAATGTAGACAATTTGAGACAAAAAAGTGCAAGTCTGATCACTACTCTACTGCTATTATTATCAAGAGTACATATTAGCGTCTCATTCTATATAGAGTGAAACGCTATTATGTACTCTTGTTATTATTATTATTACTCGAATATGCAAATGAAATTCGCACAGTCTACCAATTGCAAAGTCGGTTACGTATGTATTAACAGCGGACGATAAAAATGAGTCTACCATACATATTGCACATAGCAGCAAGACAGACACATTTGGCGCACACACTAATGTTCACTTATACATGCACTGCACACTCATATGAGTCAAAAAATGCACAAACGCCCACACAAATCTTTCCAGAAGACACGTTATCCTTACACAGACTCATTCTAAACAAACCTGCTGCGTTGTGGCGCAGCAGACTGCAACTAACTGTGAAATTAGCACTGTTTACAGTGTACGTATAATTTACTATGCTATGCATAAAACTCTTACCCCGCGCTGTTCTTTAGGACCGCAGTTAGCATTTCTATGGATATGCTGTGACAGGGAAATTTTTGCACAGGTGTCACAGGTAATTTTCCAAACATAAAATTTTCGGTATAGTACCGAGCTGCAAGCCAAAAGTGTGTCAATTTAGACTAAGTGTACCGAGCTGCAAGCCATGTATACCGACCTGCAAGCCGAGGATACCGACCTGCAAGCCATACGTACCGACCTGCAAGCCAGGTGTACCGAGCTGCAAACCTTCTGTTAACTTTCTACATTTCATTACACTGTTATATACAATTACTATTTTATTAACACTTATTATATAATCAAACAAATTAAGTAACATTTGGCGCGTTAAAATTAAATGTTTATAAATCATAACTAAAACAAGTCAGTGCATCGTTTATGAAAATTAGCCAGTTAGATGCTGGACACGATCCAAGTATTGAATAATCTCTGCATCCATAGTAGCCGAATAAGCAGGGTTGGTGGTGTCCAACATGGCATGCTAGCAAAAATAACTAGTTGTTTTCCCTGTATACTTTTGCCAAAAACAGCGTCACCAACCCTTTATCCATACTAAAGAACCAACTGCCACAAGTGAAAACAAAGGATGAAGTGAAGACAAGAATTTTCTTTGACACTAGTGAATTAATTTTGCCTCATATTTTGGTTGTAAATTATTGAGACGGTAGTCTTTTGACATTCTAGTTGTATTGTTATTGACCGTGCCCGATGAACTTTGCATATACAATATGTTTAGTTAAAGTTAAACATAAAATTAAAACTCGCGCGCACACGGCTTGCAGCTTGATACAATTGGCTTGCAGCTCGGTACAATTGTCTTGCAGCTCGGTATACTTGGCTTGCAACTCGGTACAGCTTGCAGGTCGGTACACAATCAAATTTTCCACCCAGAAAAATATTTCTAGGAAAATTTTTCCCCCAAAAAAAGTTCCCCAGAGATATTTTTCCAGGGGTAAATATTTCAGGGGTGAACAATTTCCCTGTGACAGTGGAAGTGTGGAATTAGAAGTCGTCCAACTGCTAAACTGAGTAAGAACGCTGATTTTCAATTTCGATACCATTATCAATTTTCAATATGAGGTGAGAAATATTATGTTTGAACAATTAATGTTTGTTGTGTCTGAGCAACAATTTTCTCCAATTCTAATGTGGGTGTTTGTTTGAGAAATGGCAAGATAATCGGCTGGCCTGGGAACCAATAGAATTTGAAGAAGTCGTCCAGGTTCACATTCCTGCCAGAAATTTGTGGATGCCCGATATTGCACTTTACAGAGGGTACTATTAAGACAATCCTATCGATTGTAGATTAGGCAAAAATTAACAACCTACATGTATGTTATACGTCAGTTTTATTCTAAACAGTATTTTTTCAGGCGTACTAGTTCTATCTGTGGGATATTCAATCAAACTCAAAGTCATAAGCTCTTAAAACCACAAAATTCTGGACTTGTGAGTTTATTAAAACTGGGTACAGCTGATCTTAGAGTTAGTTATTAAGTGTAAGTTATAGCTAAATGTAGCGTGCACTCAGTAATTTATACGCACTGTAACGTGAAGCGCCAAGTGCATGAACGAGTGCGCGCAGCGCACGAGTTTATGCACGCGGGCTTCACGTGTTAGTGCGAATAGGTGCTGAGTGCACACTACAAAATGACATAATATACTTAAGTTATATCTGTTTTGAAAATACAGTGCAATAAGCCGATAACCAAGATGCACGCCTACAGCAGTGCAATAAGCAGATTCTAGATGCACGCTGTGAATCTAGCAGCGTGCACTTAGTTATTTACGTTAGTTATTGCACTGTTTTTTCAAGACAGGTATAATATAATTGTAGTTATGTATTAGTTAAATATTATAGATCTTAGTTCATAATTCAACCAACTGTAAATACCCAGGGACATACGGCTGCAAGTTATGCGAATCGGCCCTACGGGATTATAACGGGATGAAGTTAAACGTATTAACGTACGCTGAGGTTGATGATCGTAAACGCACCACAAACTTTAGAGATTCTTTCGGGGACATTCTCACTTTTTTTTACTTCGGTGTCAATCAGCAAATATATCCTATTATGAAAGTGTGTTACCCAGAAGCTGCGGGCTTTTCTTATTTGCTGCCAATTGTAGCGAAAGGACAAAACCGAAAAGAAGTCTAAATTTCAGCTCGATCACAGGTGACTGAAACAAACGAGATCAACTTTGTCAGGCAACCAAGTTTGCAAACACGTTTGAATTTTTAATATGTTTAGTATACCTGTCTCTGGTCATGTATGTATTGACACCAAGGACAAAAATTTCTCTGACCAAAAAGCTGCAAGGGGTTTGTGTCTTACTGTCTTGCAAATCTGCACATATACCAACAGCACGCTTCCATTGCCCTTCCGGAAGTCAAGATTATGTCGTCCGATTATACAAATATAGTTACTATAATGCACAATACAAACAATTTTACTTTTCTTAATGTTTTAGCGTAACCACCAACGGGGCTGGTCCGCTGTTTGCCTGTCCCCCCGAACAAAGCGGAGAGGCCATAGTGAAGTACACGGGTGAAATAAGTTACTACCCGAAAATCCGGATTGAATCCCAGTGTCAATTTTCTCTGCAACCCGACGGGAAACCGGAAGAATACCAACATTGTTTGGTCAAGATGGGAAGCTGGAGTTTTTCTGTGGACGACATCGATCTGCAAATCAGCCCCAGCGATGATCCGTTGCAGTATTTTCAGCCACATCGATGCTGGAAAATTGAAAGAGTGGCTTCAGAACGAGATTTGTACAACGAAGCTCATGTGTCAGTCACTTATGCTTTTGATTTGAAACTAGCTGAGTTTGAAGGTCGTGAAAAGTATTGTGGACATCATGGATGAGTCAACGTCACATGTACGCACGCCGTACACGTACATAATATCGTACGGCAGCAACTTAGAAACTATGTATTCGCATTCATTTCTACATGGACATTAAACAATTTTACATGGTTCAACTGATCGCTTTGTGCCGTTTAGCTAGATACCATAGTGAACAAAAATTGTGTATGTATATATTACTACTTATTTATGCTTTGCCTGCTGTTTACTAGCCTTTTAGTAAACTGGTTTGTTAAAAATGGTTTTCCATTGCTTACTCACAGTTCATTTGCACTCATGCTTTGCCTTCATAAAATTTAACATGTGACACATATGTAGATGGATACCTACGACGACCAGCTCTTCTGCTGAGTGAGCAGGTGTTACATTGTTAGGTTTGTGTGTCAATATTCCGCAGGAAATATTAAACGCGGCCATTATTTTCGGATAAAAGTTTTTTAATCGTGCTGCTCACATTTACTGCTGAGTAGCTCAAAGCCTGTCTTGCGACAAAAACTGAAAATTATATCCACATGCGAGTGGTATCTATGCTGTTCTTCATTTTTCGAAGAACGCTTCAACAACTTTCAATAGTCAAAGTTAACATCCTCCTCCCAGAGGTCTCATAGTGTAGTATTTAGCACAATGAATTCCGTATCCATCCATTCGAATTCGAGTCTCGGTGAGACTAAACTGTTTTAACACTTTTTTAATTATATATATATATATATATATATATATATATATATATATTTATATATATTTATATAAGTTTGAACAGTAAGTTTTTGACTTCAAAAACCTTGGAAATCTTAGATGTCTGCAAAACAGACAAAAATTTGCGCCTAGGTGATAACAATGACCCTGTAAAAGAATTTTTATCTGCAAACAACCTTCAGAACTTTGTTCACGATGCTGAAAGCGTTACTAACACTTCGTTTGATCCCAACCACGCTACTGACATCATTAATGACCCTCGCCTGCTGCTGCATAAAAAAGCTCAACAAAGAGGTATGATTTCTCATTCCAAAATTGTCAATTTTACTAGCCATTCCCTACTGGGAAACGACGACATGGTACTGACCACTAACGTCTTCTGATGGTGTAACCACATTGCAACCTCTAAGTCGTAAACCTAAACTGGAAAACATTACTGTAGCTCAGTGGTCTGCTGCTAATGCAAAAACTATGAATCATCTCATTGATGATACAAAACTAGGCCTTGCAGATGTTTCATTTTATCTTGCATACACTGTTAAAATTTGTGAACTTGACCAAAAAATTGACTGGCAGTCAGTGCTACTGTATGATGACGAATACTGTAGACTTGAGGCAGTTCACAAATTCGGTTGGGGCCGGGACTGTCCCCATCCGCATAACGTTTGTTTGAATCAAAAACGTCAAACAACAACACGCCAGCAACAACGTTACAAAGGTCTGCCAGTTTGCGACGAAGTTCAAACGTTTGCTGGCTGCAAACATGATGCAATTGCAGATATGCCCACGTTTGTCAAATCTGCTTCGGGAATCATAGCGCTAAAAACCATGGCGGTGCTAGGCCCGATAATTCTAACGCTTCAAACTTTCCCCCAAACTGGAAGCCAAGTCGGGGCTTAGCACCGAACTCAAATTAAACTTTTGGATTGATGAACTTGACTCGTCTGACCCTGCTTACTCAGATTTGACTGATGGGATTAAAATGGCTTTTGTATCGCGAACGAACTCGTATTTGTTTACTGACGCATATTGCAAAAATTATCGCTCTGCGTTTTATACAACAACAAAATGGAAAAACAGCTGCATAAACTACTAAATAACCGCTACGAAATTGTAAAAGACAAACCCTCAATAATTTCAGCTCTTTGGTGCTTACCGAAATCGAACGGAAAAATTAGATGATTGTAACAGGCCGGTAGGCGGTAACTAGGTATGTATCTGAATAGCTATATTACTCCACCAAAATTCTCGCTGCCTTCGATTGGCGCTGCAAATTGTGTTTGTGACCGGCCGCGAAAGCCGGCGGAGAGGTTCGGCCGGCCGGCCGGAGCGGCCGAATTTTTGGATAAAACCAATTGATCCAAGTTCAGAGTGTCGTTTTGGCATAAATTTAGCCTGCCGGATTGTTATACCGGCCTAATTTTGTCAGTCGGTTGAATCTGGCTGGCCGGCCGGCCGAAAATTCCGGCCGGTCACAAACACTAGCTGCAAACCGGGTTGGTATATGACCAACGTTGACTTAGAATGCGCTTATCTGTAGTGTCGGTATTTCACCCAAGTGCTACCCTGTCACTGGTCTGCAATGGACATTTAAAATTAAGCCTACTTACATTCTAGACAAGTGCCTACCATTCGGTGTGTCTTTTTCTCCATCTATTTTTCAGAGACTGACAAATGTAGTCTCTAGAATAATGCGTAAGATAGGTTTCTATTATTTTTAATTACCTGGATAATTTTTTTTGGCTGCCCCTGACCATCAAACTTGCAATAACGGCTTGGCAATTTTGCTTAATTTACTAAAAAAACTCGGCTTTTCAATAGGCTACTCCAAAACAGAAATTCCCACCCAACGCGTAAAAGCTTTAGGCGTAGTCAATGACTCAGTGTGCTGTACTGTTTCAATGCCCGAAGCAAAACTAAGTGAAACTTTCTTATTGGAAATTGTCTTTCTGGTAAGCGTTTTTCGAAAAGAACTCTTGAAAAATCATTGAAAAGTTGAACTGGATTGTTCCCCCCCTCAAAACCGTACATAAACGGGCTATTTCGCGCTGCGCATTGGACGCACGCCCGAAGGCATAATAGGGAGAGTGTCATACTCTTCCTATTATGTACTCTTGGTTATATGAAGTCATATTTTGCGTTCCTAGCTCGGAAAGTACACGAAAGGGAATAGAATAACTTTTTGGGGACTCCGAAAATGGTAAGATGCTGCTTAATATATCATTTGTTGACTTCTAGCAAATAGCTTGCCACATTGAACTGGTATGGTAACGTTTGGACTTATTAGGTTATTTTTCATTGTCCAAAGTTTGGCCGAAATTTCCTTCCCCTAAGCACCCAATTTGCAAAACTTATATAGGTACATTTTTCTAACCAGTAAACTATCTTTCTGGTTCAATTTGAGTCCAGTATGTTCCGCCATATTATCCTTGGTTTTGTCCTTGTATGTTCAGCAGCTTTTGAAGGTACGAATATTTAATATTTAATATTTAATTACTTCCTCTGTCATCCGCGTGTTTTAAATTTATATTAAGTTCAATGTTTATGAAAGTGCACAAGACTAAAACATTTTTTGTCTTCATTTTCAACATATATCTCCAACTCAAAATATACTTAATATACAATTTGATTGAAGCAAAGACATATAAACTAAATACAAAGTCCCCCGTGATGCAGGGGCAGGCCTCTACTTACTATGTACTTACCTACCCTGCAATCAGTTAGCTTCATGAAAACTTTCCTATCCTTTTTTTAAGTTAGGCAGCCATAGGTGTTTGGAATAACCGCTGTACACCGGCCGTATGCTAAAAAATTTAAATAATTACATGCTTAAAACGTAATCTATGTGTGGTTGTGAATTGTGATGTGCATTCATAATTTGGAAAAATTTATTTGAAGCATGACATAGTTGGTTAATGTTATCTTCAAACCAAGATAAGTAGGCAGTTATTTTATCTAACGAATAATACTGTGACATAGTAATAACATTTTATCAGAAGCAGGTGAGATTTGGTTTTTTGATAACTACATAGCCTATTCACTATTCAGGACACTTTTTCAGCTGATTATGGACCACATCATGGACTGGTGAGCGCACTGTTGGCTCATCTGCCCTACGGCGTTCCACCACAGCCGATCAATGTCAGCCTCGGCCTCACTGTGCTTCATCTCGACAAAGTGGTAAGAAATGCAACGATTTTTATCAATTAACCATAAGAAGACGACAAAGTGGTAACAAAATGACCACTATGGTAATCCAAATTAACGACTAAACGAATAAATACATTCACACTGGCGAAAAATTTTTTGCAATAGTTAGCTATGTCGTTTTAACAGAAGGTGGCCAATCTGGTCCTACACCGCCATTTGGCTAAATAAAAGTTTTCCGTTGAGCTGCAACGTTTTCGACTAATGTTGCGTGTAACAGCGTTTAGTATTCTTTAACACAAGTTATTTAAATCTATCCGTTGCAATTTTATAAAAGTATTTTAGGACTTTGTGAAGAATTCTATTTCCTTCTCCGGATGGTTGTCAATGGTATGTACGAACTACGAGCTTGCTTTGTCATTCCTTTGTGGTCCTACTTACCTGTATTGTCATATCTAGGTATGTAAGTGAAAAGGCTGTAGAGATCAGAAAAAGATTGAACCAGGTCGATCGATACCCATGGGTGAAATTCTAAGAGTGATTAAGTTAGTTAGTGATTAAGAGATAAACATGCGTTCTACCTTCAGTCGCTAAACAAGTAATTATCTTCCGTGCAGAATAAGATCAGCGAGCCAATGACAAGACTCTGTCTCTCTCTTAATTTTGTGGCAACTGATTAAGATAATCAGAGTGTCTGTTTAGCCACTGACAGTAGTGACTAGTGACCAAATTTGCTAATCACGCTTCTAGAATTCTATCCATAAATGTACAGCAAACGCACACTACTAAACCATACAGCCGCACGTAAAAATCGTATTTTGCACCACAGCACACAAACCATAGCAAATCAAACGTAGGTTTGCTGTTGCGCTATGGCACGACAGAAAAAAACATGTCAACATGTCGAAAGGTTTGCAAATCCCTTTTGAGAAATTTTGGCAAAATTTCAGCAAAATAAACATACTTTCGTAAATGTTTTTGTTTTCTATGAGAGGGAAACACTATTATGTACATATTTACATACCTATTACGTTTAAAAGTTATGGCTCCAGTAAAGAATGATTTTCATAATCTGTTTATTACTATTTTTGATGTGAGTGTTTGAGGAATGGCAAGACAGTCGACTGGCGTGGGACCCCAGTTTGTACGGTGACATCGTCCAGGTTCATATTTCTGCCAGAAATTTGTGGATGCCCGATATTGCCCTTTACACCGGGTATGGTTAAACAAGACATACATATTACATACCGCCGGGTGTACGTTCAGCGGGCCGAAATAAGAAAAAACATGCCAGTGAATGAAACCACGTGTAATTAATTAATTCGCGTAATTTCGCGGTTTTGATCGGCCGACCGGCGACTGTCGGGCCCAGGGCCCCGTTGCTTAAAAGTTTGAACAGTCTAACAGTGTAACAGTCTAACAGTTGAACAGTGAATCCCGTTGCAAAAAGCTTAACACGGTTAGTCGACTGTTAGACTGTTATTAACAATGTTAGAACAGTGAATGTTGCATCAAAACTAACAGTGTTAGTTTCACAGTTTCACACTGTTCAAACTTACTTGAAAATCTAACAGTCGATCACCCACTGTTAGATTTCAATTATTGTTTGTTAAATTACAACTTAAGTTTATATTCGTTGCAAATGGAGAATTATTGGGTTGCCGACCCCCAGCGAAGCAGGGGTGCAACCCATTGTATTCATATTCCTGTTGTTGGGTTGCCGACCAGTTGCGAAGCAAAGGCAACCCTTTTGTATCTGAAATGTCTGTTATTATTATTATTATTATTAATACAAGTCTAGTGGGTCTAGTTTAGACTAGTTAGACAACATACGTAAGTACCATAACGTTTTTAATAACAACATTAAGAAATTTCAATTTTTTTAAATTTTAGCATTAAGGTACCGACAGTGAGATTTGATCACACATGGTGTGATCAAAGTAGTTAGTCCCTTTTAGCAAAGGGTTTAAGGGGACATAACTCTTGATACCTTAGTGGTACAGCGACAATTTTAGCATCATTGTTAAGCAAATTGTCAGAGCTTTAAAATGATGGGTGACATGACCTCGTGACGTAACGTTAAACGTGCGTCAAAAAGTATAATTTGAAATTTTGACTTATTTTTAGGTATTACGCCATCATGTAACATATCATTTGAAAGTGCCAAAATTTCTCTTTCTCGTGACACTAATTTTATGGTCCTATGACACTCATAGCGAAAGTTACGGGCCTTTTTTCTGATTAACCTCAAAAGTAACTAACTAATAAAAGTGGTCTGTCGCGGAGAATTCGCGGAGTAAAAATAACTCCATTTTACGCCATGCTTAAGTAAAAATTACTGCATAGTACAGTTATACAAAGCGTTGGCGTTTCTTTTACACCTTTGGATGAGCCGATACTAAGCACTGTGTTTTCAGTAGC
Organism: Trissonchulus sp. WLG1_4; assembly: GCA_030248245.1. Lineage (NCBI taxonomy): Eukaryota > Metazoa > Nematoda > Enoplea > Enoplida > Ironidae > Trissonchulus > Trissonchulus sp. WLG1_4. The sequence goes on from JASANF010017116.1 coordinate 23,746, forward strand.
ATCGTATTAGACGTTGCTGGATGCAACAAAAAATAACTCTGCTTTACGTGGCGTATAACTTAGGAACCAGGCGACTAAAGGCGAATTGAAAGGTAAACGTCTGGATAACACGTATAGTACTTTCGGAATCTGGGTACACTTAGTCGACACTTCCATTATCATTATTAATAGGATAGTGTATATATATTAAATATTATTACAAGTCTAGTGCGTCTAGTTTAGACTAGTTCGACTGGATCTTTGAAGCAACACGCTAACACTAAATTGTGAAAGTTTGGCAAAGAAATTTAAAATTTTAACTTAAAGCAATTGGAGTGAGATTGATCACACATGGTGTGATGTGTTCAGTGGGTTCCTTTTAGCAAAGGTTTTAAAGGGTCCACAACTTTTAATACTTACAAACGGAGAACATGGCCCGGTGACTTGAGTTATGCGAACATGTTTTGTTTTGAATGTTTTGTTTGTTTTGAATTAAATTAAAGCCAGTCCGATAGCTATTGAAAACTTGGCAAAAAGATTGGTTCGTTTTTTTGCTAATCTGCTAACATCTGCGAATTTACTTTTTCACTTGCTAGATATAAGGATGAAAAATTAATTTTTACTGATTTTTATGTTGTTTACTGTTTATAGCCACGTTTGTGTCGACAATTAAAACAGATCTGGGTTCAATTTTTTGAACAAAATGTTCTCCGTTTAAGTTCTCCTTTTTAGAAACCCGGCGTTTAACTTTTCCGTTTAAATGTTCTCCGTTCAAGGCTTTCCGTTTAAATGTCCTCCGAGTATTGAACGGAGAACTTCTAAACTGAGAAAATAGAAACGGAGAACTTAAACGGAGAACTTTTTTTTCGAAAAATTTGGGCCCTGGCCAGTTACTAGCGCACTTATTCGATTCCTCAGCTCAGTTGTTACTTATGTAGTGGAGCCATGAAATTGCTAAAAAGTACTGTAGTGGTAACTGTGAATCCATTTATACATCAGCCAATCAGTTTTAGCTCTGTCCACAACCAAACCAGCGTGATCCACGACGTGGGCGGAGCTAAAACGCTACTTTAATATTATTTGCTGATGGCTTTGCAAAAGGGTCAGATTTCAATACGGGTACTGTTTGGGTTCGTGCCACTTGGGCACACTGCAATGCTCAGTCGGACATTGCAGGGCCCATTTTTGTACCCGTCAGGACCCGCTTCTGGCCTAGTACCCAACACCCATTTAGGTACGGTGCTATTTGTGACCCTGTTTGGCCGCTAGTGCTCTTCCAATCATATATTACTCTTGCTAAGACGAAACTCAGTTTACATAATATGTACATTTAATGAAACAAATTGCAGAATCTATGGTTTTTAAACTAACCTTTATCTTTGTTCCTATTGTTTTTTGTCAGCAGCTGAGCTTTTTTTCATACATTCTTGAAATGTGTATATAATGTTTGTGTGGACAGTTCTGAGTTGAGCATGAACTGGCCAGTGTTTAACACACTTTGTTCTTCAACTCCGCCATTAGCTGTCTACTGTCATGAGCCATTCCTTCGAAAACAGTATTGTGTTAAAGGTTCATCCATTATGTATCATTTTGATTCAAACGCTGGCTATTCTGCGCCAAAATCTCAAACACAAACAATTTCTTCATATAACCTAAAATAATAGTCTATGCTAATTATCCTTTCAGTTATACTCCACACTCGGTCACAATTAAAAATTTAATTTTTGGGGCCAAATGGTAGCGATGTTTTAAAATTGTTTATTTTCAATAATCGGTCAGAAAATGATCATTGCTCCGTCAACAAAAAATCTACATAATTGAACACTAGCTCGTATTGTAATTGCTGAGCCTACCGTAGTGAACAACAGCTGTACCAAATTTTTCTTTTTTTCGATAGTTGCACTGCGCTCACTTCACTTTATCGATGACTAATCACAAAACTTCTGAGATCGTCCCTTCACTACAATCTTTCAATTTATGCTGCTTACAATGCTGCCGCGGAGGATTTTTTCTGCACATTCGCGGAGGATTTAGTAATGGCAGAAAAAATAACTCCGGATTACGTAAGTTTTTTATACTCTACTATAAGAAAAACGAATTAACGGATGCTAAACGCTTGAGTAGTGATGTTTTTGCTTACGAATTATTAGCACTAATAGCTTAGCTTTCCATGATCATTATTGTTAGGATAGTATATATATATAGATATATATATATATATATATATATATATATATATACACACGTGTGTGTGTGTATATTTATTTGTACACACACACACACACACACACACATATATATATATATATATATATATATATATATATATATATATATATATATATATATATATATTAACAAGTCCAGTGCGTCTAGTTTAGACTAGTTAGACCCTATCCTAAATGCAACGCCAACTACTGTTTAACGACTAAATTGAAAAATTTTGCTAAAAACTTCAAAATTTTATTCTCAGAGTCAGATTTGATCACACATGGTGTGATCTCTTTAGTTGGCTCCTTTTAGTAAAGGTTTAACAGGACCATAACTTTTGATACCGTAGGGCATCAAGATTTTTGAAGAAAAATTTGCACAAATTGGTGCCAAACTTGTAACTAAATTTTATAAATTTTAGTGTTATTGGTGATTCTTAGTTATCAAGTAATTACTTAGCAATCATACAGCAAATACGGTTCTACGTCAGTATTTTTGATAAGGTAACCAATGAGTTAGTTTTACAACTTAAGTAAACAATGTAGTTAACTGTTTCTGCACTTCAAAACCTGTACATGTACTGCGCGTGATCTGCTAATCAGCAATTAAAGCTAATTGTAAATGTTCAGCTTTTGAAAAACGTGCCGAGACTAGTCAAATAGTGAGATCTTACGACATTAACACCGATTGTCGATTTTTTCGAAATTGCCGAACTTCAAAAACTTCGAACTTATATATATATGCTCACCAGTTGGTTGAGCTCGCGGAGGAATGCGGAGCTTCAAGAACAAATAACACCATTCTTCCATAAGTTGTCTTTATATGTTTTTTGATTGTTAAACATTGTTAATTTGGTACGTTTAGAGTTTTGAGTTATCTAAACTTAATTAGCACTGTATATTCCGATATCTTTAACCGAACTTGTATTTTCGAAAACACATGTTTTACATAAAGATGAAATAACTCCACTTTACGCTGGGTCAAACTTGGGGGCCAGGCTGCTACCGATGAATCTAAAGCCAAACGTTTCAGTACCACCTGTAGTAATTTCCAGTTTAATGCACAGTTAATTGGACTTTCCATTATCATTATAGTTAGGATAGTATATTTATATATATTAAATATTAATATTATTAATATTATTACAAGTCTAGTGCGTCTAGTTAGACTAGTTAGACTATATCGTATTTATCTTTGTTTAGTCTGTTTTATGTTACATTATTTATTTAATTTTTTTATTTTTTAAAATTTTCCCTAAATTCAATTGCTCAGAGATTTGATCACTCATGGTGTGATCTGTACAATCAGCCCCTTTTAGAAAAACTTTTCAGGGGCCATAACTTTTGATACAATAGTGGTACAGTAACAATTTTAACGTCATTTGAGAGAAATTTTTAAGAGCTTTCAAATGATGGGTCACATGACCCTGTGACCTGACGTTTAACGTATGTCAAAATTTATAAAATGAAATTTTGACTTATTTTCAGGAACTTGCGCCATCACGTAATCTGTCGTTTGAAAGGGCTAAAAATTTTCTTTCCAATGACATAATTTTCAACTTTCTACGATGTTCATAGCTTAAGTTATGGCCATTTTTGTGGTTAACCTCCAGAAATAACGAACTACAAATGGCCTGTCGCGGAGGATTCTGCGGAGTAAAAAATAACTCCATTTTACGCCCTTTTAAACTCAAAGTCACAGCATAACAGTGTAGTATGACGCATTAACGCTTCTTTTAGACACTTTGATGAAACAAATGGAAAGTACCGCGTTTTCAGTAACAACGTTTAAACGTTGCTCGTAGCAACAGACAAATAACACCATTTTACGTAGCGTATAACTTTGAAACCAAGCCACTCCATGAGATTTGAAAGCTAAACGTCATAATGCCACACATGGTTCTAACTGATACTTCAAAATGGAGTTGACATGTCCATTATCATTATGAATAGGATAGTATAAGTATATTAAATATTAATACAAGTCTAGTGCGTCTAGTTAGACTAGTTCGACCAGATCAGGCTTACTCAAGTCGAGTCGTTTTAGCCCAAACGCATTTTTCTGGAGATTTGATCACACATGGTGTGATCTGTGTAGTCAGCCTTTTTGATAAAAATTTTTCGGGGGGCATAACTTTTGATACAGCGGTGGTACAGTAATAGTTGAAGCGTCATCAGTAAGCAAATGAATAGGGCTTTCAAATGATAGGTCACATGACCCCCTGAAGTAACGTTAAGCGTACGCCATTTTTTTCTATTTAGAATTTAGAACTATTTTCAGGAAGTGGCACAGTCATGTGACATTTCATTGGAAAGCGCTCAAAATTGTCTTTCCAGTGATACAATTTTTGTGTTTTTGCGACATTCATAGCAAAAGTTATGGTCATTTTTCTGAGTAAATTTTAAAAACGACTAACTACTAAAGTGGTGTGTCGCGGAGGATTTGTAGAGTAAAAATAACTCCAATTTACGTCACTCAAATGTCATACAGAAAGTAAACCAGAATAATAAAAAGTATTGGCGCTTCATGTAGGCTGTTGGCTGGAGCCGATAATAAGAACTAGGTTTTTAGCAACAACGTATTAAACGTTGCTGGCTGTAACAAACAAATAACTCCACTTTACGTGGCGTATAACTCAACAACCCGGCGATTACACGAGAATCGAAACGCAAACGTCTAGATAACAAATGTGGCACTTTCAGATTCAGGGTGCATTTAGTCGAGACTTCCATTATCATTATTAATAGGATAGTGTATATATATATTAATATTATTAATATTATTAATAATAGTATTACAAGTCTAGTGGGTCTAGTTTAGACTAGTTAGACGAATTTCGTAAGTACCTAACGTTTTTAATAACAACATTTAGAAATTTCAAATTTTTTAAATTTTAGTATTAGGGCACCGACAGTGAGATTTGATCACACATGGTGTGATCTACGTAGTTAGTCTTTTTTAGCAAAGGGTTTAAGGGGACATAACTCTTGATACCTTTGTGGTACAACGACAATTTTACCGTCATTGTTAAGCAAATTGTCAGAGCTTTAAAATGATGGGTGACATGACCTCGTGACGTAACGTTAAACGTGCGTCAAACATTATAATTTAAAATTTTGACTTATTTTTAGGTATTACGCCCTCATGTAACACATCATTTGAAAGTGCTAAAATTTATCTTTCTCGTGACACTAATTTTATGGTCCTACGACATTCATAGCAAAAGTTACGGGCCTTTTTCTGATTAACCTCAAAAGTAACTAACTACTAAGAGTGGTCTGTCGCGGAGGATTCGCGGAGTAAAAATAACTCCATTTTACGCCCTGCTAAAGTGAAAATTACTGCATAGTACAGTAATACGAAGCGTTGGCGTTTCTTTTAGACCTTTGGATAGAGCCGATAATATGTACTGTCTTTTCAGTAACATCGTATTAGACGTTGCTGGCTGCAACAAAAAATAACTCTGTTTTACGTGGCGTATAACTTAGGAACCAGGCAACTAGAGGCGAATTGAAAGGTAAACGTCTGGATAGCACGTATAGTACATTCGGAATCTGGGTACACTTAGTCGACACTTCCATTATCATCATTAATAGGATAGTGTATATATATTAATTATTATTAATTAATATTATTAATTAATATTATCCCTCCACGTTTTATGTTGCCACTTTTTCGTATGAAATGCTTTATGGATATTGACTAAACTTTGGTGGAAGGGTCCCCCCCTTGAGTACTTGCACCCCCCACCTTGATGGACTCGTGGCCCCTCGGGGGCCCGGGTCACGTGACCTTGAAATCTGGATCTAGTGTGTATGGGCGAAACCTGTTGGGGTTATGTTTCAGCCATTAGGGGGTGTAAAAAGTGAGTTTTAGGGGTCGAATTTTCGAAATTTGGATGTTGACGACCCTAGGGGTAATTTGGGCCCCGGAACACGAATCCGAGGTCCATTTTCGTCTAGGACACCTCTGGACCCTTCCATGACCCCCCTAGGGCACCCTGCCCAGGGGGTCCCCAGGGGTCAAATTTTCGAAATTGGGATTTTGACGTCCCTAGGGGTAATTTGGGCCCCGGAACACGATTCCGAGGTCCTTTTTCGTCTAGGACCCCTCTGGACCCTTCCATGACCCCCCTAGGGCACCCTGCCCAGGGGGTTCCCTGGGGTCAAATTTTCGAAATTGGGATTTTGACGTCCCTAGGGGTAATTTGGGCCCCGGAACACGAATCCGAGGTCCATTCTTGTCTAGGACCCCTCTGGACCCTTCCATGACCCCCCTAGGGCACCCTTCCCAGGGGGTCCCCAGAGATTTGGACAAAAACTTGAAAAATTTTTTGTTAGGGATTTGGAGAAAAACTTGTCTCTAGGGGTAGTTTTGGCCCCTAAACACGAATCTGCGGTTATTTTTTACCCATGACCCCCCTGGACCCCCCTGGACCCTATGACCCCCCCATGGTACCCCCTAGAGGCCCTTAGGGGTCAAATTTTCGAAATGGGGATTTTGGTGTTTTTAGGGGTAATTTGAGCCCCTGAACACGAATCCAAGGTTTATTTTTGCCTAGGACACATCTGAACCCCTGAAAATTTATCTTTCTTGTGACACTAATTTTATGGTCCTACGACATTCATAGCAAAAGTTACGGGCCTTTTTCTGATTAACCTCAAAAGTAACTAACTACTAAGAGTGGTCTGTCGCGGAGGATTCGCGGAGTAAAAATAACTCCATTTTACGCCCTGCTAAAGTGAAAATTACTGCATAGTACAGTAATACGAAGCGTTGGCGTTTCTTTTAGACCTTTGGATAGAGCCGATAATATGTACTGTCTTTTCAGTAACATCGTATTAGACGTTGCTGGCTGCAACGAAAAATAACTCTGTTTTACGTGGCGTATAACTTAGGAACCAGGCAACTAGAGGCGAATTGAAAGGTAAACGTCTGGATAGCACGTATAGTACATTCGGAATCTGGGTACACTTAGTCGACACTTCCATTATCATCATTAATAGGATAGTGTATATATATTAATTATTATTAATTAATATTATTAATTAATATTATCCCTCCACGTTTTATGTTGCCACTTTTTCGTATGAAATGCTTTATGGATATTGACTAAACTTTGGTGGAAGGGTCCCCCCCTTGAGTACTTGCACCCCCCACCTTGATGGACTCGTGGCCCCTCGGGAATGAAATTGGGATTTTGACGTCCCTAGGGGTAATTTGGGCCCCGGAACACGATTCCGAGGTCCTTTTTCGTCTAGGACCCCTCTGGACCCTTCCATGACCCCCCTAGGGCACCCTGCCCAGGGGGTTCCCTGGGGTCAAATTTTCGAAATTGGGATTTTGACGTCCCTAGGGGTAATTTGGGCCCCGGAACACGAATCCGAGGTCCATTCTTGTCTAGGACCCCTCTGGACCCTTCCATGACCCCCCTAGGGCACCCTTCCCAGGGGGTCCCCAGAGATTTGGACAAAAACTTGAAAAATTTTTTGTTAGGGATTTGGAGAAAAACTTGTCTCTAGGGGTAGTTTTGGCCCCTAAACACGAATCTGCGGTTATTTTTTACCCATGACCCCCCTGGACCCCCCTGGACCCTATGACCCCCCCATGGTACCCCCTAGAGGCCCTTAGGGGTCAAATTTTCGAAATGGGGATTTTGGTGTTTTTAGGGGTAATTTGAGCCCCTGAACACGAATCCAAGGTTTATTTTTGCCTAGGACACATCTGAACCCCCCCTCCTACGGCCCTCTTAGGGTACCCTCCCCCCGCCTAGGGGGCCCTCAGGGGTCAAACTTTCAAAATTGGAATTTTGGTGTTATGAAGGGTAATTTCGGCCCCTGAACACGAATCTGAGGTCCATTTTTGTCGAGGAGCTTCCTGGGCCCCCCTATGAGCCCCTCAGGGTACCCCCTCCTAAGGGGTCCTAAGGGGTCTAATTTTCAAAATTGGGATTTTGGTGTTTTCAGGGATAATTGGAGCCCCTGAACACGAATCCGAGGTCCAGTTTGCATAGCACCTCCTGGACCCCCGTGAGGTACCCCCCCTTTAGCGGGTCCTTATGGGTCAAATTTTCGAAATTGAGATTTTCATGTTTCTAGACGTAATTTGAGCTGCTGAACACGAATGGACGAGAGTCCATTGACTAGAATAGAGGGTCCTCTGCATAGAATAGAGGGTCCTCTGCCTAGAATAGAGGGTCCTTTACCCAGAACAGAGGGTCCCCTGCTTAGAATAGAGGGTCCTCTGCCTAGAATAGAGGGTCCTCTGCCTAGAATAGAGGGTCCCTTACCGGTCGGCAACCCGTTGTGGCCTACTGGTATTTTTAATGTTTTTTTAGTATAGGAAAGTTATTTTGACAAGTTTATGCACCGTTTTTTACATATAGTACAAGTTTGAGATAGATGAGTGATGATACTTCAAAGCGATTATTTTTCAGTCTTTAACGAGCTAAATGGTCTAATTAGTAATTACTTAATGGGTCGCAACCTGCTTTGCTGGGGGTCAGCAGCCCAAGAAATACGAATAAGAATACCTATACGGCTATACGATACGTTGCCTCCAGCTCCGCTGAGGTCGGCAACCCAACAATATTAGTGTAATATGTGATCTAGTACCCAATAACGTATTTTCGCCATGAAACGTCGGTTTTTTACTATTTTTTTCCGAAATGATAGGCAAAAAGTCGAAAGCATACTTGCCATGTGAAATAATACAAATACTCCTTCCCCTTGCATGGAGGGAGTTGGAATTACAGGCTAGTAGACTTTTTGTGAAAAAACGCAAAAGTGAAACCTATAGAACTAATAAAATTCGTGGAAGTCATAACCTCATGACTGTTAGAATCACACAATTAGGTACTCTGCGATTTTGCAGAAGACTGCTGCTTGTTGTGCTAACATATAAATGCTGAATTACAATAATATATAAGCATACAACAGTTATATGCAATAAACAGTCAGTTAGCTACACTTTTAGGCTGACTGTTAGACTGTTGAAATTTCACTGTTAGACTGTTGACTATTCAGCGGTTTCCAACAGTCGCTTTATGCAACGAAAATTTCAACACTGTTATTAATTAACAGTGTAACAGTTGAACAGTTAACAGTGTTAGACTGTTCATTTTTATGCAACGGGGCGCAGGAGTGGACGCGGTCAAAATTTTCGATCCGCGACCCAACCCAATCCCGCGTCCTGAGTTCGAGTTGTGGGTAGCCCACGACCCAACCCACGCCGTAGAAGTCGACCAGTGGCCGCGACCCACTTTGACGCATTATTTTAAGATGTCTACCATATATTACAATAGTACCTCTCTACATTGTTCACAGCTCACACTGCTACTTTAACCGATTGGCACTACCTAATATAATATGCAAAATACAGAACTCAAGTTGTTTCTGTCAAATTCAAATCGAGCATATTTTTCAGGTTTCGCGGGTCAGAAAAAAATTTCGCGACGCAATCCCGCACTGCCTGCAGTGGGTACCCACGACGGGGTACCTGTCGTAGCGTGTATAGCGCAAATAGCGGGGGGGGGTAGGGGGGGCGTTTTGGAGCTGGACAGTGGACACTATAATAGCGCAAATAGCGCCTAGAGGTGGGGGGGGGTAAAATCTCGTGCGCCGTGCACGCTTACACGCGACATCTACCCACAACCCGCGTCCACCCCTGATCGGGCTGGCCGGCCGAAAAGTTACACCAAGAGTACATAATAGCGTCTCACTCTATATAGAAGAAGAGTGAGACACTCTCCAGCCTGCCTGTGTTCTAGCACAGGCAGATGCGCTGGTCGTTTTCAGGCTACATGTTGACATTCTATGCAACATGTGACTGGCCAATCAGAAGCGAGCTTCTATTCTCTGATTGGCAGACGCCTGTGCACGTGCTCCAATCATAAAACGGGATAGGAATAAAGGTTAATAACTCAGTATTCATTTACAGTCTGCTTGTAAAAACATTAAAAAAGGTTTGCAAATACCTTTGGGGATATTTTGGCAAACTTTCAGCGAAATTGATTGCGAAACTTTGAAAAAATTCAGAAAAGTTTATATCTCAAAAGTTTCTCAATCAATTTCGCTGAAAGTTTGTAAAAATATCCCTAGAGGTATTTGCAAACCTTTTTTAATGTTTTTGCAAGCAGACTATGAATAAATAATGAGTTAGTAAGCTTTTATCCCTATCTTAATACTTATCAACGCATCAGCGATTATATACTAAAGTGTGTTTCGCAGGGAATCTACGCGCTGATTGGCCAGTCACATGTTGCATAGAATGTCAACATGTAGCCTGAAAACGACCAGCGCATCTGCCAGTGCTAGAACACAGGCAGGCTGGAGAGTGTCTCACTCTTCTTCTATATAGAGTGAGAAGCTATTATGTACTCTTGGTTACACTAAGCCTACAGGCTTTTCAAATACACTGTGTACTGCCTGTCTGAGCTTAACCCAGGCAGATGCGCTCGTCATTTTCGGCCAACATGTTCAAGTTTCCTGGAGGGACAGGTTGGATAATGGAGAGTGTCTCAATAAGCTTCTATAAAAGTGAGACGCCATTGCCCATTATGTACTCTTGGTGTAGCGTTGCTTCTCCTGAAATATGTCTCGATTTGAGGCAGGTATTTCCCTGGAATCAAAGTGCTATTTCGGTGGCAACATCGTTTCGGGCTTTGGCCAGTTAGCTAGCTTAGCTCGGATAGAGAAAAGTGTCTAACCTACTTACTTGTACCTAATATATACGTATGTATGTACTCTTGAGAAATATTGATAAAACTTTTACTTGATTAAAATTTACACAATATTACTTTTTGTGCCTTGCTCTAACTAACACAACGTTGTGGTTGATATTTTAGCGTCACCACAGATGGGGCCGGCCCAGTGTTTGCTTGTCCCCCCGAGCAAAGCGGAGAGGCCATAGTCAAGTACATGGGTGAAATAAGTTACTATCCGAAAATCCGGATTGAATCCCACTGTCAATTTTCTCTGCAAGCAGACGGGGAACCGGAATCAAACCAACGTTGTTCGGTCAAGCTGGGCAGTTGGACATTTGCCGTGGATGACGTCGACCTCCACTTTAACCCTAGCGATGATCCGCTGAAATATTTGCAGCCACATCGATGCTGGGAAATCGAGCGGGCGGTTTCAGAACGTGGTTTCTACAACTTGTACCAAGCAGATTATGCTTATCTCACCTATACTTTCGATTTAAAATTGGCTGAATTTGGGGGACGTGAAAAGTATTGTCGCCATCATTAACGCTGATTCCACGCTATTGTGTGCAGACCACGCAATGCAGTACACGTTGCCCTCACTCCTCAGTAGCAGTAACGTAGTGGTAGTACCATTCCAAACCTACTGGCATTTTTAAGTAGTTTACCTGGTTTTAGTGTTAGCGTGTCAACAGTGCAATCTGCGCAAACTGCAAAGGTAAAACTCAACCTACACAATGTTCCGTATGTATGCATTTTGCAATATAACATCTGTGGATGTGTGCTATTGTGCTTGTAATTACGTAGATTTAGTGGTTTCAAAATCTATGACCGTTATCGCCACAAAAGATGTATATTTTCAGCTAATATACAGTTGACATACGCAGCAGAACTACAGCACTAGGCTATACTTGAGCGTACAAATATCAACCAAATTTTTATTAAAAATCAACATTTTAAAAACAAATAACAAAAAAGGAATGGCTAACAAAAAGAATCAAGAACTGACATTACAACTAACACAATTCATTATTAATCTGGACTCTGGAGCATTTTGTGTTTGCAATGCTCAAAAACCCAAAAACCTACAATTGTAGTTTTATCCAATTTTAGAACAGTACGTAATAAAATTTAGGTGCAAAAAATAGAATTATGGACACTGTTTATTTCGACAAACACCCTAGGTAACAAAGCACAAATACAAAATGTCAGTGGAAAAGAAAATCTGTAGACTATATCTGTAATGGTGCAGTTAGCAGTAGAGCGGTCGTTAAAACTACTTCGCTTTATCATAACTGTTCCGCTCTACTTTACAATTACCAAGAGTACATAATAGTGTCTCAGTCTTCTTTTACATAGAGTGAGACACTATTATGTACTCTTGCAATTACGAATCGAAAAATGCAAACATATCCATATACAAAAGAACAGAACAGTTTTGGATTAAACTACTAAAATTAAATTTCAATATTAAAAATCACAAAAATAGTCTATATTGACAAAACTACAAATTTTACAGTTCAGCACTCGGATACACAATATCAATTCTAGCTAGTCTATAATAAGGCGACGTAGTGTTACGTAACAAGGCTCGAGACTTGGAATTAGCTTTAGCAAGCGCCAGTAAGCCTTGTATGGTGCAATAACCAACGGCGAAGCCTTTTCCGCGAGGTAGACTAAAATCCCCTGCAGTTACAAATCCAATTATTTCTCGCATACAACTGTGGCGTATATTCGTGACAGCTTGTGGTTCCTGCTGCTCTGTCGTGCCAACAGCGGCTGAGCGTTTTCTACTTTCATTATCTTTTCGGTTGGCCCGCCTTTTTCGATTTCGTTTCCGTTTCACATCAGTGTCATCGCGCTTGTCTTGGAATAATGAGGTCATAAGATCTTCAGAAGCCGAGCTATCGTCACCAATTTCTTCGTCACTAAAAAGCGGCTGCTCTAATTTGACAAAATCTCCACTTAGCCAGTTCGATTTCTGTTCCGCCTGCTTATCAGTGTTTTCTTTGGCTTTACTTGATTTTGCAGGCTCTGCAGTTTTTGCATTCACAACCTTCAGTTGACACCTGGTTGGTACTAGATCTTCCGGCTTTGGTATGGAAATGATAGCAGAGTATTTCGGTCGCCCCTTGGAACAGCACGTGATGCTGATAGGCACTAAAGCGCGACGGTGAGATTTGGCCAATCTTGCAAAATCTGATGCCGATGATTTCAAAGCAACCTGCAAGTTTTTCAGCAACTTTCGTTCTCGTATCACATAAATTGAGCCCGACTTATTACGTGACCAATTCAGTGTTAATTGTTCCCAAGCCGGAGTAAATGGAGTGGCAATTTTTAATTTAGCAAAATCTGGTCGTCGATTGGTTGGCTTTTTGTCATATTTTTCCTTCAGCTCAGACGTAATCCGTTGTTGTTCTGAAATGCCCATTTGGCGATCAGGCTGCGAATCAGGATAGTAGAAATGACCCTTTTCCGCTGTAAAATGCTGCAAATCGCTCAAGCCTGCAGCTCGACAAGTCCCGTAGTGCAGGGCAGACCAAAATGGCAAACCCCAGTTAGAGGGCAGAATTACATCCCACCCGCTGCCATACCCACACAGCTGATTAGAACTGCCGATACCGGGAATTTGAACCACTAAAGCAGGAATTAAATTTTCACGCGACGAAATCTTCACAGTCGATTTCCAAGCCGCCGGGCCACGGAGCTGCATCAAATCAGTGGAGCTAAGTTTCTCAGCGCTACACAGTCGACGCATGTCGGGATTAAATAGCAGTGGATTACCCTGAGTTTGGCGGATTATATCAGGACTAACTTTCGGCCGGGGATTAACTTGAGCAGAGCGAAACTGGTAATGTATGAACAGTCTTGGATCTCTTAAGAGAAGAGAACAAGTTAAGCCAGAGGGTAGCTGGGCTGGTAAAGCAGACGATGACTCAGACCAAAGTTTATTTGCCGCACAGTATTGTCGCAAATCACTGTCACTCAGAGATTGCCAACATTTGGCGTCAGAAGCTAGCAGTTCTGGTTTTTTGACAAGGTCAGCGTCTAAACACGACTCAGTAACACAGCGCAGCACAGAATTCAGAATACAGCCGCTTTTAGGTCCAACTAGACGATAGCGATTGAGCTTATTTCTACTCAGTTTTATCCGTTCAGTCTCTACTTTCGTAACTGAAGTGAAACTATCCGAATTTTTGGACTCTTCCACGAGGCTGAACAGCTCTTGCAGCACACTAGTGAGCTCTGTCGCACATGTCAAATGGCACCAAACCCATAATGTTCTGTGATCAGAGGATTTTGGATGCCAAAAATAACGCACTGGCGCAATGAAACCGTTCGGATAATTATCTGGCCGGTAGATAAACGTTGATCCCTCAAGACAGTGTTGCAAATACATATTAGCAGCGAGAGAAAGACAACCCAATGGCTCAGGAGTCAACATTTTCAGCTTGTCCAAAAGAATTCTCTCCGGTCCGCTTAGTTCCAGGCAAACCAAATAGGAAATATCAATCATAATGCAATGTTTCTGTATATCACGACAAACAGCCCGAAAAGAGCGCTGAGTTGAACGCCAGGCTAACCTGTGACCCCACAGGTTTAGCATGTGAAATCGCTTGGCGTGCCAAATATGAGTCTCCAGCCATTTATTCCGCCGCTTACGACGCGCGTATTCCGTCAACATATTGACTGGCTTTCGTCTCCAGTGGCGAGAGGGCGGCTTCTTTCGATGCTTGCTTTTCTCATACTGCGACTCTAGCCAGCCAGCCACTGAGTCTTTGCGGAATTTTCGTGGAAACCGCTGAAACAAAAATAAAACCTGTATTATAATATACAGCATCTGTATCAGTATCTGTTTGTGGGGTTCCTATCAAAAAATCTCGTTTCGCCACTACGACTGCGTCATATAAACATGTACCTAGGACTGAAATTTGAGGGTGACCTCTCTATGGACAACATAGAGAACCGATTGACCAAAATAGTAAGCTTCTCTGGCTCTGGGAGAGAAATAAGCTTTGAGACAATGTGCATTATATGAGGCCATGAGGATGAGGGGTTCTAAAACTCATTAGCAAAAAGTTGCAAATAACATATTTGTCTACTTGTGTAGTAATCTAAATAGTCAACCACTTTTGCCAATAGTATATATAGGTAGATATAAAGTAATCAACCCGAATTGCTATCTGGTATATATGTCGAGGCTGAAACTGCAATATATTTGGGTGAGTTGTTGAGTTGGGTATATATATAGTTGAGCCAGGGGGTGGGGGAATGGGGGGAACTCCCCCCCGAATTCCGCATTCCGCACTAACAACGCTGCGTCTGTTCAGACATTGCGTTTTGCTTGCGACAAGCTGCGTTTAGCCGTAGCGGCAAAAACGCTGCGGCAAAATCGCAGTAACATCGCAGCGTGTGGATCGGCCTTAAGAATCAGCAGTGCAATTCAATGCACTGAAACTGAGCATGATTTACATGCATTTTCAGTTTCAGTGCATTGACTGAAATTAGTATGCACGGCCGCTGAGGCGGCCGCGCAAAAATGTTAAAATATGTCTTTTTTGCGTTAAAATCGCAAGTAAGTGCATTTTAACACATCTCAAAAAAACGAAAAGTCATTCCCCCCCGAAATTTTTTCCTGGCTACGCCACTGAGTTGAGCGATAGCAGTTTCAGCCGGATGAGACTGCTATCGAAAGGCATTGGATAAAACGGCTAATCCCTTTTCAACGGTCAACAACCTACTTCATAGGGCACCCGCTGTTAAATTGAACTAGTAAAGCTAAATGCCATTGTCGGGCGGCTTCTTTGGTATATATGATGGCATGTAAAAACCTTAGCGAACCAAGCAACAATTTTCACTTATTAATGTATTTAGCTTAGCTCCAGCCAAAGGATATGTGTCCGCCGGTTGAAATGGGTCGTGAATGAACATTTGACCCGTGTTAACCCCTTGTTACCACCACCTTGAGTAAAAGTATATATATATAGTTGAGTGTGAACATGTAGACGGCACACGTAAATGTTCCATTAGTTCCTCATCAAGCTCTCAATGTTGAATATTTGGGCCCTGTTTAGTGTTTACACTCAGCTATATACTTCTGGTATATTTTAGTAAGGGAGGGGGCTGGGGGGTTGCTCCCAACATTTGGTCCGGAGCACCCCCAAATTTGGTCGCGCACCTAGCGAACGACAGGAGGTAAAATTTTGCCCGAGCCGGAGCCGGATATAAAATGCCGGAGCCGGAGGCAGTGTTTTTCAAAAAAATTTCGATAAGTAAAAATGTTGACAATTGTGAAAAAATTTTCGATTTTTTTTCGAAACAGCATTCTTCAATTTTTCAACAGTCACGCCAGTATACATATGTCTTTATGTTTATATATACACTCATACGACCAGTAATTATCTACTGACTGGTCCCGCTTTTGGGTGATCTGATCTCACATGAAATTTTCATCAACATTGATAAAAAAATCAAAAATTTGGTCTAATCGACCAGTACGGCATTTTGACTGCGGTGCCAAAGGCGTAGTCAGGAGTCAGAGGGAGGGGGTTGCTCAGGTTGTCCGTCTGAACCTCTCTCTTTTAGTCAAACCTTGCAACAGGGTTGGTTTTTTCCGGAAAAAAATTATGGTCGAAAAAAACCGTTTTTTTCCGAGTTTTTTTCCGATGTCCAAAAATGATGGTAAAGTAGTTCTGAAATGTAATCTTACATTTTGCGTCTTAGTAACTTCATTATTATTCACTGGTGACTCTTCAATGGTTATTAAGCTTCTTCTGGACTAGATAGATGATATAACTACCATAATAGCCAGTGTTTCTGTTTTAAAATTTGTCTAATTATAGCAGGCGGGGAAAAAAACCCGCATTTTCATATTTCGTCATGTAGCTCATAGACTATACGTTTTCACGGGAAACCAAAAAAATCTGTCGTAGGCCTAACCTTGCTCTAAACGCTGGGACCGGTTTCATTTCACTATCTCTTACCGTTTTTTGGCGGGAAGCCAAAAACTTGCCGGG
Organism: Trissonchulus sp. WLG1_4; assembly: GCA_030248245.1. Classification (NCBI taxonomy): domain Eukaryota; kingdom Metazoa; phylum Nematoda; class Enoplea; order Enoplida; family Ironidae; genus Trissonchulus; species Trissonchulus sp. WLG1_4. Next base: position 40,654 of record JASANF010017116.1, read on the forward strand.
GAAAAAAACCCATTTGGGGGAAAAAACCCATGTGGGGGAAAAAAACCCACCCCATAAATCACCCGAAAAGTGTGTTAGCGGTAGTTTTTCAACGCTATGGCACGTATTAGGAGTAGTAGAGGCCCCTGATACCAAAACTATACGCAGATTTGCTATGGGGCCCCAGGTACACAAGTTTGAAAACTGCCCTTCGCAGCCCATTATAAAATTTTGAATTTTCAGATTTGAAAACAAAACACCTTAATTTCGCCTGAAAACGTTGAAAACAACTAAAAAGTTGCGATAACGCTTCAAATGCATGCAAAATTTGTACTTTATGGCTTCTTTTTACTCGACCCTCTGTGGGGGGTACCGTGAGTGGGTGTGACTGGTCCTGACGGGCATATTCTACTTTCATTTTGTTATTTGGCGTTTAAACAAGAGAAATTAATAGGTTAAAATCAAAAACATACAAAAAACTAGCAATAGTACCAGAAAATACTACTTTCCACCCCAAAAGGACCCCAAAATGAGAAAGTCCGACTGTTAGGCCAGTATTTCAGAATTCGATCGAGAAAGTGTCAGTTTGCGCATTTGTGCTAATAATAAACGTCTCTTTGCACTACCATGAGTCTTTTGGAGTAACTACTAGGTTTTTCGACATCACCAGACCATTTTCAAAAAGTGGGTTATTTTTCCCCCACATGGGTTTTTTTACCCCGTCTATTTTCGGTCATGCCCCCCCTCGTACGAAAGAAGGAGGGATCTGCCACTGCGGTCATGAATAGAGGAAGGGTAGTCCTCTGTAAAAGTGTTTTTACATTTGAGCTCGCATCTCTTAGTGCTGAGAAATGAGACTCCAAAATTCACCTCCTTTGGAGCCATGTCGGGTCAAAAATGGGGGGGTCCAATTTTTGACTCATAAAAAATACCAGCGAGACCCCTTTTGGATACCGCTTATATACGTTTGCTTACAGGGATTGTACTATACGCTGGCAAATTTTTAGACCTGTACCACGTACCCAAGTTCCGGAACTGGGGTGGGTTTTTTTCCCCCAAAAAATGGGGTGGGTTTTTTTTCCCCGCCTGCTAATGGTGGGGTAGGAAGGAGTGTAGGACTAAGGTGGGGTAAGTTCGCTGTCAGTTTATCAGTTTACTGGTGGGGTTCTAAAGTCGACAGAAGAGTGAATGGTTCTGACATTGCAAACTGCAAAGTGTATTCAAACTCTGCCATCCAGGGTGAGTATTTTAACCTTTGAAGAATTAATGTACTTCGCAATTCAAAATTGGACTCTAAATTGAATTTAAACAATTTTTGCCTAAATTCACAAAAAACGGGAAAACCGCCATATTATATATATACTTTTCGCCCAAAAAAGGTCAGAATTGCGTCTAGAGAAAGGCTTTCTTGGCTCAAATAGAACAGCTCAAACCCCTGGATAATTGCCTAAAAGTTTCATGCTGTTGCATTCTGGTTAAATATTTTGATTTGTTGTTGAAATGTACGTGTACCAATACGAAAATTTATCCATTAAATAGATGTATATATAGCCTTATAGGGATTAGTTTGTTAGTATTATAGGGCGTATGTTTAAATGTTGATCCAATTTCGCTGATTGAATGAAGATCCGATCTAACTGAGAATGCTAAAAATTCTAGTGAAACGTTGAATTTAATTTTTCGTAAAATCGAGTTATTTTTTGTTGGCCTGTTGAAAGGAAACAACCGCTCGAGTTTACTTAAGATAAAGTAGTAAAAAAAATAAGCTGGTCCGACGTCACGAAAAATTTAATATTAAAAATTATAACTGTCATGAAACTTTCTAGCACTACTTGTGACTACCTATTAAGGAAGCAGGTGTTTATAGTATATAGTTCGGCTTACATATAGTATATATAGCGATATAGTATAGTATAGTGATTATAGACACGGTTCATTATATCATGGTTTTTTTGCGTCCCACAGTGCGTCCAGACGCAATGACATTCAGCTGGACGCAAATTTTTTTTTAGCGGGACGCAAACTGGACGCAGTGATTTTTTTGCAAGTCTGACTAGAAGATCCTCAAATGCCATGAACAGGGACTGGTGCCCGAATTGTGAAAAAATTTCCAAAATTGCGTCGAAACTATCAAATATGTAAAATTTTCCCAGGTCTCTACGTTTCAAGCTTGAACTACAACTACAATTGGTTTCGATAACAATATAACGATAACGATTAATTATGATTAGTGTTATGACTTATGACTTTCGTCCCAACACTAGTCCCTAAATTTAGACGTTAAGCTCGGCTTTCGCACACTCTAACTTTGGTTTTAATGGCCCCGCCGGAAAAAAAATTCCGATATATACGTCTCCAATTGACTAAGTTATGCCTAAAAAATTTAAAAGTGTCCGAATTTTGTCCTGGGGGCTTCCCTGCAACTTAGCGACTTGGTCTGGCGTTTGGAATGCAAGTTCAAGTAAGTGGTCAAATTTCTAAAACGTGCAATTTACACGTCATTCCAAAAATTATTGAAAGAATTCTAGTTTACGCTACTGTTTCCGTTAATGGAAGGGTCGGTCACCGAGAATGTCAATAACGTGAATAACGTATATATATATTGAATACACCAATAAAAAGCACGACTTTTACGGTCCTACCAGGACGCACTGCATTTTGTGGGACGCATTTTGTTTGAACCGGACGCAAAATGGACGCAGTCTCGGATTTGAAAAAACCCTGCAATATTCTCTTACACACCCTGAAAATGAACGGATAGCTTCATACAATAAACAGTATATTTCCATGTTCATGAAGTGTTACGCAAATATCAAAATTTGAAGTCAGTATCTTCCCCTCCACCCATTGCCAACTAGTTCAATAACCTTCATTAGTCACAAAAACGTCTTACTTTTGTTTTTCTAAACGATTTTAAGCATTTTGTGCAAGTTTAACCTTTACTGGACTAACTTATAAGTTTCGAGTTTTTTCCCCGGGAGTTTTTTTCCGGTGCCCAACTCTGCCTTGCAAGGTCGTCAAGAAGCGTATATACCCCCCAAAAATAGACAAATTTGGAAAAGATTGCACTTTGTAGAAGATACAATGCCGTACATGTCTCTAGCTTCCGGGGATTACCGCCCCCCCCCCCCGACCGCTGTAACTTAGGCGTATATCAGCAGTCGCGTAGCTAGGAAAAAACTTTGGAGGGGAATGACTTTTCTATTTTTTGTAATGGGTAAACCTGAACTTTATTGCTATGTTAACACAAAATTTTGCGAAATAACAGCACATGCAAACATTGCACTGAATTTGACCGGCCGAAAACATCGGAGCTAAAAGTCAGTTCAAATCACTAAGTCACGTAGTTACAAGCCAATAGGGGTCTGGAAGCGGCAGCCCCTAGTAAAAAAGTGTGAAAAACTTTTGATTTTTAGGCCGAGTTTATTCAATTGGAGACGTAAAAATACATAATGCTAGAGAGGGGCAGTATTACAACTGGCAGTAATATAAGTACTGTAAGCGACTAACCGCTTCGTTAACCTTTTCATTTTTGAACAATGAACAAGTAACAATGAACATTCTCCAACTTTTTTTGCCGGAGCCGGAGCCTCCGGTCGATCGCTACGGCGCACCCCCCCCCCGCCCCATAAAATTTCGCCTAAAAATATGCCAGTATATAATGCCATCTGGGGGAGAGGGGCTGAAAAACCCCCTCCAAAATCCGCCACGCCTATGAATGAATGAATATATATTTTACTTGAATTCCAACACCTTCCTATGTATGATCCCCACCCATCAACGTCATCCTAATCTTCCCAAATCACAGCATACCCTAAAGTCTAAACCATACTGCGCAAATTCTGGTTCTGGTGAATTTTGAAAAAAAGCATATTGCTGATCACAAACCTTGATGTTGTGCGACATTGCTCGTCGTCTTAAATGTCGAGGCAGCCTGGTCATCAGAGTTCGTGGCTGACTCGCGGCTCCGATGGCCAATACCAAATTGCCGATTTCCTCGGCGCGACTGGATACAAATTCATCCACATCAATTTCACGATAAACCACCTCTCTGCTCATTTTGTTATTCCCAGTTGCCTCGTTCTCCCTAAAAAAATTGGGGTTAAATGCAGTTGGGGGGGGGGGGGAATAGTGGACCTATTTTTTTGAATAGAGCACCTTGGGGGAAGCATTTTTGCTTCAAGAACCCCTATTTCATTTTTTGGATTTTCTGAGATATGACCCCCCGAAATCTGAACCCTCAGTAATGGACGTTTTTGCAATTTTTTTCAAAAACCTGTGTTTTGTCCATTCTAAACGTGTTTAAATGGAGTCGGAATATTGTTTACAGTTTTTTAGAATCAAAAGAAAGGCAGGTTGACACCGTTCTTTCCGAAAAATTGGCCACATTCACCAGAAGCGTCCAATTTTTGACCAAATTCTAACTGGGCCTCAATTTAGGCTTAGGCTTGGGCTTAGGGCTTAGGCTTAGGCTTGGGTTTAGGCTTAGTATCAGGCTTAGGCTTAGGCTTAGGTTCAGGCGTAGACTCAGGCTCAGGCTTAGGCACTAAAAAATCGAAATTTTCAGGAAAAATCCTGCCAGCTTAGCCTAGAGAATCCTGCCAGCTAAGCCTAGACGATGTCTTAAAACATCATAACGCACTCAAAACTATCCAAAAACAAAGATTATAGCCATTTTTGTCTTCAAACTTTGGCCTACGTTCACTTCAAAACACTGAAAATGCAATTTTCAAGGGGTCATAGCTCAGAAAATACAAATTTACGGATAAGGGTTCTATTACAAAAAATGCTTCCTCTGAGGTGCTCTACTCCAAAAAATAGGTCCACTATTCCCCCCCCCAACTGCACTTGATCCAAAAATTGAAAATCAAAACTGCAGAACTTGACGGTTGTGGCCGACGGCCGTGGGTATATAATATATATATATACTATATACTGAAAGTTTTTTCCAGCGGAATCAAACCGATGAATTGGAAGGAAATTCACATATATATAGTATATTCATTTATTGAATTACCACACATAGTTTTGATTAAGGCTCCTGCTATAGAATACAACTACAGTACTGCGCAAAAAAAAGGTTCCCTGTTCGTCGGCGTACGACGAGCTTCGTCGTTCGCGAAAAGTGACGAACGGTGGCCGGAAAGTGACGACCAAAAATTTTCAAATTTTCACTTTTTTACATTGAAAATGTGTTTTGGAGCATTTTTTGAACCCCTTTACCGCACTAAAAAACCCCAAGTAGCTTCATATTTTGAAAAGAAATGCAGCTATAGCCCGGAATTTGTACTAAACCTTACTTGCGCTGTAACGCTTCAATTAGCCTGATCCTGGTAGCTTCAGAAAAAGTTTTGTAACTTTTCAAAGCCTGAACCGATTTGCACAATTTTTTCAACATTTAGTAGCTTAGAAGTTACTCTTTCAATGGCAGCAGCAGGTTTTCATTTGATTCAGTATTTTTGCCTAAATCCATTTTTGCGCGAAAAATTTCATGTAAAGTTTAATTTTTGGACAAAGTTTGATTTCCAGCTAAAGCTTACATCCTACAAACTTCTAACCTAGCCTATTCAAAAGAGCGTTCAATTTTGACCCCCCCTAGGTTTGGGGGATACAGGGGGACTCCGGATCGTGCCTATTAGTCGAAAAAATGCCGTTTTTCCGACTTATTCCACCCCTAAGGGTTTTAACACCAATAATTTCACTCTAGATTTTTATTAAAAGGGGCGACAGCTATTTTGGGGGCTAGAGATCAGTTCGGGGGCTTGGCTTACGATGGGGGTTGTATATTTTTATTAAAAGATGGGGTAGGAAGCGATTTATGGCCAAAAACAATTTTTCCCCCCCGCCGAACCTTGACCAGGGTGCAGGTTCGGCGGGGGGGGGAAATTTAAACTCACATTTTTTCAATGTAAAAACACGTTTTTATAGGTTTTCGGACGCGCTGGGTTCATTTTTAGCCCTTTCCAAGCAAAAAAACGTGGATTTATTGCTTTTCGAAAAAAATCAAATTTTGTCGAAAATCAGCATTTTTCGACATTCTGGGGCTAATTTTCGAAAATTTTCACCGATACAGTCGTAATATCAGTCTTAAGTTTGATCATCATAACGTAACTTATACATATTATATTGTAATACATGTAATACATGTAATATTATATTTAATTCAGCTTTGTTTCCAAAATATTCTGCTCATTTGCAACGACGTGCATTTATGGGGTCCATGAAGCTGGCGAAGAAAGTAGTGGCACAAACCTTGATTTTTACGGCACAAATTTACTCACATTTGTGCTGAATTTGTTCCGCAAAAATTTGTGCCTTTACTGGAACGGAGAACGAGAGGGGGGGCCATTATCGTGGTGTTGCCTTCACAACACGAGGTGCCAACTTCACAACTTTTTTCGTCATCTCTGAAACGTCAATTAAACTTAGAGTTCCTTCGTTTTATATGACCAAAATTTATCAGTGTAATTTGTGCCACAGTTTGAAGGTGGTGTTCTGAAATGTGACTTTTCGGAAAACGGCAGTCTGCGGCCAGTTTTAGATGCACAATGGCAAGCTGGTGTAAAAGTAAGCCTAAACACAAAAAAATAAAGTTGATTGATACAAATTAGCATTCACTGTAGAGCAAACGTGAGTGGAATTAAGGGGAGTGGGTAAAACCCAGCCACCCTGCCAGCCCCAGCCACCCTTGGGTAAAACCCAGCCACCCCAAACATTGGATAATAAAGGCAGAGAAATGTGCTGGTGAATCACATGAAAAAAGCTGTAATGACCAGATTCGCAAAAAGTAACACAGTAGAAAAGTCGAAAAAAGGAAAAAAACTGTGGTGACTCAGAACGAATGATAGACTATGGCCCGTATTCACATACTAAGTGTTATTCACAAACAAACGCTAAGCGTTTGCTAAGCGCTAAGCGTTTAAGTATGTTTAGCATGGTAGAAGTTCAAGTTTGTGAATAACACTAAGCGCTTATAAGCGCTAACACTAAGTGTAAACACTAAGGCCCGTATTCACATACTAAGTGTAACGCTTAAACTTACTGTTTACACTTAGTGTTAGCGCTTATAAGCGCTAAGTGTTATTCACAAACTTGACCTTTTAACATGCTAAACATACTTAAGCGCTTAGCGCTTAGTAAACGCTTAGCGTTAGTTTGTGAATAACACTTAGTATGTGAATACGGGCCTATGATAATAAATACTACAGCGGAAAATATAAAATAGACTTTTAAAGACTTTTTGAGATTTTTCAGTGTGATAAAAATGCACAAAATATCTGAAAAGAGAAATCGAAGATCGATGAATCCACTGCAGAATTTTTCTGCTCTATTTTTTATTTTTTTTTAAATATTTTTTTGTTCTTTTTGTTCCTGGGGCCGTATTTTCAAAATTACCTGCAGGTAAAGTTAGGCTAACTTTACCCACAGGTAAAGTGAAGGTAAAGTCGTATTCTCAAACACTGACTAAAGCCAACGTGATAGCTATAGTTTCCTTTAATATTCTGGTTAGAAAGGTGCTTTATCTTGTTCCGCAGCTAAAGTTAATGTATTGTGCAAATTTTTAACCTCAACCGTTGATGTTAACCTTGTTTTCAATTTTAACTTAACCTTTACCCACAGAATTAACTTTACCTTCACCTTACCTGTGGGTAAAGTTAGCCTAACTTTACCTGCAGGTAATTTTGAGAATACGGTCCCTGGTTTTCAAACGTTTCAGTTGCTGAAAAAAATATTTCCAAAATTTAATGTAGTAAATTTTTAGGCTATTATATTTAAAGGCTTCAAAGCATACACATAACAGGGTCAAAATTTCGGGGGCCTCTTTTCGATAGAATACTTGAATAGTTTTAACTGTTCGAAAATATTTTTAGAATTTCGACTGTTTTTTATCAGCATCAAGCAATTTTCTACTTTTCCTATTCTACCAATTTTTGGCGAATCTGCCCATTTTAATTTTTCCTGTCATTCACCAATACATTGCACATTTCTATGCCTTTTTATCATAATATATTATTTAGGGTGACTGGGTTTTACCCAAGGGTGGCTGGGGCTGGGGCCGGGGCTGGCAGGGTGGCTGGGTTTTACCCACTCCCGAATTAAGGCTTGCGATTTCTTTTCGCAAGTAACTAGCTTTTGCACAATCAATAACTCATTTTGTTCGCCTCAACGAGATCGAGCGGTCGCAAAATATCATTTTTGATGAATTTGATTGATATATTGAAAAACACTAAAATCACGATTTTCGAAAAACATAAATTCGACTAATTTTTTTAAATACTATCGATTTGCTCAAAATCAAATTTTGCGACCGCTCGAAGACGACAAGGTGCATTTATGTGCCAAATTTTAACTTCTTTTGTTCAGCCAATTTTTTAAAATCGCAAGCCGAAAATTTGCGTTTGTATTCACACGCACAATATTTCTGTCTCATGCAGAAAGTATTGCGTTAGTTCATAAAAAAATTATACCACACTCAATAAAACGCCAAAAATTTTTAATTACGTTTCAGCAAAACACAACTGCTAGTGTTTTTCAGCCTTTCAAATTCATTACATACGTGTAAATGCACTGGCTTGTGAAGGCATTTCCGAAAAAATCTATTTTTCTTGCTGAAATTTGCTCAAAAATGTTCAAAAAAAATTTTATGTAATATGTCCATCAAATTGAGGGAAATTCACTTCTGAACAACTTTTGTTCTTACGATGCATGTTTATTTTTTCGTGTTTGCAAAATAATGGCCAAAACCCACATTTCAGGACAGGCGCGGAGCGGATCCAGGAATTTCCGGGTTAAATGCAGTTGGGGGGGGGAAAATAGTGGACCTATTTTTTTGAGTAGAGCACCTTGGGGGAAGCATTTTTGCTTCAAGAACCCCTATTTTATTTTTTGGATTTTCTGAGATACGACCCCCCGAAATCTGAACCCTCAGAGAGGGACGTTTTCGCAATTTTTTTCCGAAGCTCTTGTTTTTTCCGTTCTAATCGTGTCTAAATGGTGTCAGATTATTGTTTACAATTTTTTAGAATCAAAACAAAGGCTCTTTCATCGGGTTCCTGCCGAAAAATTGGCCAAATTCGCCAGAAACGTCCAATTTTTGACCAAATTCAAACTTGGCCTTAATTTAGGCTTGGGCTTAGGCTTAGGCTTAGGGCTTAGGCTTAGTATGGGGCTTAGGCTTAGGCTTAGTATCAGGCTTAGGCTTAGGCTTAGGTTCAGGCTTAGGCTTAGGATCAGGCTTAGGCCATAAAACGAAATTTTCAGAAAAAATCCTGCCAGCTTAGCCTAGAGAATCCTGCCAACTAAGCCTAGACGATGTCTTAAAACATCATAACGCACTCAAAACTATCCAAAAACAAAGATAATAGCCATTTTTGGCTTCGAACTTTGGCCTACGTTCACTTCCAAAAACACTGAAAATGCAATTTTCAAGGGGTCATAGCTCAGAAAATCCAAATTTGTGGATAGGGGTTCTATTACAAAAAATGCTTCCCTCAAGGTGCTCTACACAAAAAAATAGGTCCACTATTTCCCCCCCCCCAACTGCACTTGATCCGAATTTCCAAAGGGGGGGGGGCACCTTGGGTATCGACCGGGGAGGGGGGGGGGGGTAGCGAGCGTGAAAAAAATTTACCGTTTTTACCATTTTTTTAGAGAATTTTGACGGTGAATTTGCTTTGAAAAAGCTGTCAGTAACAGGTCCTAAAATCATAGCGATTGCAGGGGTCTGGGTCTGGGATCGGCAGCCCCCAGAAGCTGGAGCTTTTTTGGAATTTTAAAATAAAATTTGCATTGAAAAAGCAATTCTAAGCAACAATTATTGTAGTAATCAGTGGTTGCAGTGGTCTGGGGGCGGCATCCCCCAGAAGCTGGAGCTTTTATGGAATTTTAAAATAAAATTTGCATTGAAAAAGCAATTCTAAGCAACAATATTGTAAAAATCAGAGTGGTTGCAGGGGTCTGGGGGCGGCAGCCCCCAGAAGCTGGAGCTTTTTTGGAGTTATGAGTTAAAATTTCCATTGAAAAAGCATTTTAACAGTTAACAGTTAAGTAGTTAAGTAGTCTAGTTAACAGTTAAGTAAAAAAGCTCTAGCTTATGGTGGCTGCCATACATGTAACGGGGTCAAAATTTTGGGGGGGGCCTCTCCGGCCAAATTTTGGGGACCTCCCCCCAGATTGACCAAAAATACCCTAAATTTTGCAAAATTTTTTAAAAATTTCACCAAAAAGTGCCATTTTTTAAAAATTTTGCCCAAATTTTGAGACCCTCCCCCCTGGGGCCTCGATTTTGGGGGATGGTCCCCCCCATCTCCCCCCCTCATACATGTATGGTGGCTGCAGCCCCCAAACCCCCGCGTTCACTTTGGTTTCTCGGCAAGTGTTGCTTAAAATTTCATTTTCAATGCAAATTTTGTTTCAAAATTCTAAAAAAACACCAGCTTCTGGGGGCTGCCGCCCCAGATCCCCGCGACCTTGATATTATTATTATTATTATTATTACAAGTTTAGTGCGTCTAGTTTAGACTAGTTTTACAACTAAAAGTCCAGCGCATCTGAATATGTTAAAATTTGTTGAATTCAAAAAATGGTTCAAATTGAAATGTAAAAATGGTTCAAATTGAAATGTAAAGAGATTTGATCCAACATGGGCTGATTTTGAATAGTCACAAAGGTTGGATTTTAAAAGGCCCATAGTAGACAATAGGAATGACGGACAACCATGAAATTGACATCAATCGCTTAGATTTAAGGAGCGCTTTAAAATGAGGGGTCACATGACCCTGTCACGTGAGCGTACCCTGAGATATTTATTTCGGGGTAATCTGAAGTGCCAGGTGGTCATGTGACCCCTCTTTCGAAAGCCCTGCACGCCAGCAATCCAATGATACCATTCTTGTGTCCGTCCGAGTTCCTAAAGGCCAGTTATGGCGCCTTTAAGGATGTGAGAAAAAGAACACTTTTCGTAATGTAGTAATTACGATTTAATTATGATAACAGTGTTCTATGGGGTGAATTCCTTTAAAGTCCCATAACGTTTGTTATGCGGGTCGTACCGACTTGGGAGTTTCATTATTCGATTGGTGAGATAAAGCGCTTTCGATTGATGGGTCACATGACCCCCTTACTAAAAGTTGACGTTAGTCTTGACCTTGGCGCCCGGATAAAAACCGCTGTAATCAGCCCCAGACACTTTTTATCAAAAAATTATGCCTTGTGCCACGCTTACCACAGGTTGTACTACATTTCTGAGAAGTATTGAGAAGTATGATGAAGAATCTGTCATTATCATTATTTTTAGTATAGTTCATATTATGTAATTATTAACAAGTTTAGTGCGTCTAGTTTAGACTAGTTCGACAACAAAAAGTCCAGCGCATCTGAATATGTTAAAATTTGTTGATTAATTAAAAAAATGGTTCAAATTGAAATGTAAAGAGATTTGATCCAACATGGGCTGATTTTGAATAGTCACAAAGGTTGGATTTTAAAAAGCCCATAGCAGACAATAGGAATGACGGACAACCATGAAATTGACATCAATCGCTTAGATTTAAGGAGCGCTTTAAAATGAGGGGTCACATGACCCTGTCACGTGAGCGTCGTACACTGATATATTTATTTCGGGGTAATCTGAAGTGCCAGGTGGTCATGTGACCCCTCTTTCGAAAGCCCTGCACGCCAGCAATCCAATGATACTATTCTTGTGTCCGTCCGAGTTCCTAAAGGCCAGTTATGGCGCCTTTAAGGATGTGAGAAAAAGAACACTTTTCGTAATGTAGTAATTACGATTTAATTATGATAACAGTGTTCTATGGGGTGAATTCCTTTAAAGTCCCATAACGTTTGTTATGCGGGTCGTAGCGACTTGGGAGTTTCATTATTCGATTGGTGAGATAAAGCGCTTTCGATTGATGGGTCACATGACCCCCTTACTAAAAGTTGACGTTAGTCTTGACCTTGGCGCCCGGACAAAAACCGCTGTAATCAGCCCCAGACACCTTTTATCAAAACATTATACCTTGTGCCACGCTTACCACAGGTTGTACTACATTTTTGAGAAGTATTGAGAAGTATGATGAAGAATCTGTCATTATCATTATTTTTAGTATAGTTCATATTATGTAATGAGCATAGGCAAAAAGAAAAACAAGCAAAATAACAAACACAAAGAGAGAGAGTTATGCCAAAGTATCAAAAAGTCGTTTTTTAAAAATCTGGATGGTGGGTGACTCGACAACACTGGGAGGGAGAGAATCAGGCGCGGATCCAGAAATTATCAAAGGCGGGGGCCCTACCTCGGGTGACGACCGGGGGGGGGGGGGGTTGCGAACGATCAATCTCATGTAAACATTTTTTTTGAGGCCATTATTAGGGATGGAAGTCTCGGTTTTTTTTCCGAGACCGAGACCGAGACCACGAAACCGAGACTACCGAGACCGAGACCAAATTCCGAGACCGCCAAAACCGAGACTTTGGGTCATTTTTTTGCCATTTTTTACCTATTGATTTGATGACATTTTACAAGTTTTTAGGTAAAATTGCAAGACCATGGTCAGACACCTTAACAGCTACATCACGGCAATTTTGGTTACATTCCTGGTTCTTTCCTCTTTTTGTGTGAGTGTGGGACCATGTCTTCTTAAATACTGTGAAATTTAGACCTCTGTCTCAAAGCAGACGCAATTTGTCCTTATTCGCAGCAGAAAATAGCAATTGATGCTGTTTGGCCGAATTTAGTTAAAAATAGCTCCGAAGTTATTCGAATTACCAATGTTCTGCTAAAATACAACTAAGATGGAAAGGGTTTTTGGTTCAAAAATTAGACCTGTGCCTGTGCGCCGTGACGCTCTTTCATTCTTTGCCGCCGGCGTGACACCCCTTTGAGTGGGGCCCCCTGAATTCTCAATCCCCTGGGACTAAATTTTAGTTGGGAGCTGAGTCTTGCCTTCTCATCTACCGAACTATGTACATGTGTCACCGCATAGTTCTTAGTAGTGCGTTTAGTCGAACTTCACAGATTTTTTGATTTTTTGCTAAACTTATACTAATTGGAAATTACAGTTAAGTATGTAAAGCCACCAATTGGCATAAAAAATTGACCAGCCAAACACTAATGCTAAAAAAACAAAATAGAATAATAAATCACACAGACAGACTTGAAAGATAATATGAAATAAGAAACCTACTTATAAACATACATTTTCGACTTTCGTGTGTGTACTGTGTTTACTGATAAAGTAACAACCACGGTAAAGTTGTTTTCGGCAAACAATTGACAGAATCTCACTGTTTGGTGTGAAATTTTTGTGACATAAAAACTTCCGAAAAAAATATCCTGCCAAAAATACAAACCAAATGGGGGACCACAGGAAAATTTTTCACAGATTTGAAAAACCGAGACCGGGTACAAACCGAGACTTTTCGACTACCGAGACCGAGACCGAGACCGAGACTGGGCTAGTCTCGGGTTTTGACCGAGACCGAGAGCGAGACTTCCATCCCTAGGCCCATTATTTTAGCGCGCTGAAAAATGCTGGAAGTTACCGGGATGTTCCCGATCGCGGGGGGCGGAGGCCTGGCTGGGGGCGGTAGCCCCCAGAAGCCGGATATTAGAATTTTGAAATGCAATTTGAATTGAAAATGTATATATATTTAAACTACACTTGTCGAGTAACGAGTACATATGCGGGGGTATGGGGGCGATAGCCCCCAGTAGAAGCTACTTTTTTAGAATTCCCGATCGCGGGGGCTGGGGGCGGTAGCCCCCAGAAGCCGGATCTTTTTTAGAATTTTGCAATGCAATTTGCATTGAAAATGTATATATATTTAAACTACACTTGTCGAGAAACTAGTACATATGCGGGGGCCTAGCTACTTTTTTAGAATTTTGATTTTACAATTTTTTGTAATGGGTTAGAATGCATTTTGAATGCATTTTAAACACTTACAAACACCTTACAAACGCACGATCACTAAATCACACGGTTGCAGGGGTCTGGGGGGCGGGAGCCCCCAGAAAAAATTGACAATGTTTCCAATTTTTAGACCGATTTTGGTCAACTAAAGATGTATCAGAAATTTTTTCCGACAAAAATTAAAACAAAAGAAATGGTAACGTGATATCAGACAGTGTATTACGGTCAAACTGAAGAATAGGGGGAAAAATTATTTTTGGCAGCTACGTTCTTCCCACCCCATGTTTTAATAAAAAATTACACAAGTATAGTCAGAGGGGGTAAAAAAATACAATCGAAAACATGGGGTAAAAAAATACACCCCCCTCCAAGAAAAACCCCAACAGGTACATACCTGTTGAATACTTACAAACGAAGCACTACTACTGCTACATTACTTAAACATATTACCTAGTAATAATCTGTGTTCAGCTTACAGTATGAAGCTGACAAAATTATGCACTCAAAACATGGCTCATTTTACAAGGGTCAACAAAATTTTGACAAGCTTCTCTTGTCACGGGGTGTAGCTGTTTTCCGGCACCAGCTGCGCATATGGCATAGTCAGCTACCCTTCTTTCAAACTGTAAATGGTTCTTCTCTATGGGTCCTGGTTGGCGCGTACGGGAGCCATATTTTTTTACCCCCCATTTTTGGTCGAGTTGTGGGGAAAAAATACGGGTAATTTTTGCTTTTATGTCGTGTTTTCAAACCAAAACAACTTCCTTTGCGGAAAAATGTAAGGATAGGAAGGTGCTACGGCTGCCAAATGTACTACGACCACCGACTGCTAGCAGAGCGTTTCCAGCTACACAAGGGTGTTCAAATGATGAGCTCAGCTACATAAATACACATACAGACGCACATATGCCTAAGTTGCGAAACTGATGATAATATTGGTTATTCACTCTTTAAAATACAAAATCTGGAAACAATTTGTGGTACAACACTATTTGAATATTGACAGCAATGAAGGGAAATTTAACTAATTTAAGACTATAATTAAGTATGCAAAAACTATCAAGCAGATCGTCGCCACCAATTTCGGCGTCCGCGGTACAATCTTTACGTTAAATTATTCAGTTTACCGCAAAGAAATAATACGTATATAGACGAAAAAAATTTTGAAAAAATTCAAAAAGAGTGTGGTGTAAAAAGTCGTCGTGTTATTGGGGCTTCAATTTCAGTGGCGTTTTCTTTTATGTGCGAGTCTAATTAAAAAATTGAGTAAAGTTTCATAACTGTAGAAGCATTTTGGCCTGCGTTTCTTGGATTTGGATGGGTCAGAATCGACCCGTATTTTGTTCCCCGCGACCGTATTTTTTCCCCCAAAATGGGGGTAAAAAAATACGTTTATTTTTCGATTTATATTAAATTGGTAATGCAGAGAAAAGAGTTTAATATGTAGTTTTGTAAAGCAACTCCGCGAGGTATTGTTGGAAAAAAGTTTGCCCGAGAAACTTAATCCAGGAAAGCGAAAAAACCTTGTACTCATATTTTGTGTAGAGATGCATCGGCTTTGACGAAAAATAATAACAAAGAATAGTCAAGCCAGTAGCCACAGAGTAGCAGGGGTCTGGGGGCGGCAGGCCCCAGAAAAAATGGGAAAATTTTTGTTTATTAAGCCAAATTTGGTCAATTCAGACGTTTCAGAAAATTTTTTCGGCCGGAGCATAAAAACCAAAATTCTCCCCATCCAGTGGCGTACCCAGAAATTTTCTAAGTTGGGAGGTTCAGCCAAAATTTTTAGCTGCGCTAGTTAGTGAAATATAGGAGTCACTTATATATCTACCACGGGTGCGGGGGTCTGGGGACGGGAGCATCCAGAAGCTATAGCTTTTTTAGAATTTTAAAATAAAACTTTTCATTGAAAATGAAAATAAGCAACACTTATCGAAAAGCCAGAGTGAATGCGGGGGTCTGGGGACGGCAGCCCCCAGAAGCTACAGCTTTTTTGAAATTAGGAAATAAAATTTTGCATTGAAATTGAAAGTTTAAGCAAAACTTGTCGAGAAACCAGAGTGAATGCGGGGGTCTGGGGGCGTTTTCCCTCAGGAAAAAAATTGGGGAAAATTTTGATTTTTGTGCCAGATTTGGTCAATTAGAGACGTATATATCGGAAATTTTTTCCGGTGAACCCGCAAAAACCAAAGGGGAGACCCTTGCTGAATTTTTCTTATGAGTAGGCCAAAAATGGGGGGTTCAGGCCCCCTGAACTCCCCCCCTGGGTACGCCCTTGCCCCCATCCCCCCCTGGGCTCGCCCTTGTGAATTCTTTCTTGTGTGTAGTAAGCAATTGCATTATAATAGGCTGGGCACAATGCAGCCATATATACACATGCATGAATCTTTACGACAAATAATAACAATGAGAACTACGGTAGAAAGTTCTGGGGGCCTGGGGGCGACAGCCCCCAGGAAATTTTTTGGATATTTGGGCTAAATTTGATGAATTGGGAACGTATCGGAAAATTTTTTGAGGGGGCCCTCTTTCCCAAAGGGGAGGGGGGGCCGGGGCCCCCGCCCCCCACCATGGATCCGCCACTGCTTAAAACATCAAAAATACATTCAAAACTATCCAAAATCAAAGATTATAGCCATATTTGGCTTTATGTTGTTATTTTCGTTATTGTTTTTTTAAATGTTATTTTCAAGGGGTCTTAATATATATATATATATATATATATATATATATATATATATATATATATATATATATATATATATATATACCTCAGAAAATCCAAAGTTTGGGATATGGGTTGTATTACAAAAAATGCTTCCCTTGAACTGCTCTACTCCAAAAAATAGGGCCACCCACTGTTCGTTCCCCCCAACCGCATTTGCGTCCATATATTGTCGTAGGCTTTAATACATGGGCGCAAATAATATAGTCAGGGGGGGGGTAAAAAACACGGGGTAAAAGAGGGGTAAAAAAACACGGCTCATTACTCAGCGAAAACACGGGTAACAGAGCTGTGAAATAGTCAATAGAAATTACACATCATGTGCTGTAATTCTATTGTATTAGTCATTACTGAAGCCCAGAATGTCTGGCAGACACACAAGCTCAAAGTTAACACCCAAAAAATGGTCAAAACTGTAAGCATTTTAAAAAGTTGCTAAGGTTATAACCAGAAGCTCTTTTTACACTGACGCTTCATTTTGTGCATAGTATCATTATTTTATGTGCTCTTTCTTTTGGCATACATTGCTTTCCGCCAGTTTTCTAATAACAATGTATTTTGGGTGTGTTTTTTGCCCCCCTAATTTCCCCCCAAAACGGGTAAAAAAAACACAGTTCAAATTGGTGATATTTGTACTGATGAGAGTGGGATCGGGCCATAACATAGTGTTTGAAGTACTTTCGTTTCCTCATAATTCCACATAAAAAATCTGCACTTGGACTGGTTGTATTGAGTAGATATGGCCCCTGGTCCCGGATCCCTATGTTTAACACGTATTTCAGGTTAATTTTTCAAGACGCATAAAACACATTCCTTTTGTGTCAGAAATGGTTTTTAGTAGTGTAGGATGATTTTTCTGCCACTTTTTTGTCATCAGGCCCACTTACAATGTTTTTTTATCCGCGACCGTGTTTTTTTGCCCACATGTGGGGTAAAAAAACACGGTTGGAAACCGGTTTGGCTCGATCTGGGTATGGGGTATATTCGATTTTACTGCTCCAATCGATAGCTTTTACCACAAGCTATATGTATCATTGCTCAACGTCAAATGTATCTAAGGTTATGAGCTTAGTTCCCTATGCGTGTTTTTCTCTCCCCCCCCCCCTGACTATACTAGTTTTGGGTTAAATGCAGTTGGGGGGGAAAATAGTGGACCTATTATTTTCAGTAGAGCACCTTGGGGGAAGCATTTGTGCTTCAAGAACCCCTATTTCATTTTTTGGATTTTCTGAGATATGAACCCCCGAAATCTGAAGTCTCAGTGAGGGACGTTTTTGAAATTTTTTCCGAAACTAAAACAGCGAAAATTTTTTCGGCGTCGAAAGTATCAGAAAATCGTAGCAACTTGAATACGCAAACGCATTTATTAGCTGAAAAAAATATATAGTCATTTTTCGACGTTCCCGCCGAGACTGCAACGTGTGTTGGTTTTATACGCTAACTCTTTTTTTAGAATGGTGTTTGCAGTTCTGAATTACAGCAGCAGCAGCTATTAGAAGGATATTTATCGTGTCCTGGCGTAACATGTTCAGCACATCCGTCAATGCTACTGCGAGCACGTCTGGAAAGAAAATGAGTTATGGAGAGCAGAAGGCGCCGCATTTGCCGAAATTAACGGAAATATTCAAGAGGCAACAAGAAGATCTGCAGGTGTGTATATATAGTTTTAGGTCGGATTTTTACTCTTCTTTTTAAATCATTCTTCTTAAAATAAGTCAGTCTTAAGCATTGTGTATACTTTTAAATAGCAATTTTTAAGTCGAGACAGTTTAATCGGTTAAATGCATGGTTATGTAGTGGCCAGTGGGGGTGTTATATATACTGGTGTTTACATACATAAATGGGGTTAAATGCAGTTGGGG
This sequence comes from Trissonchulus sp. WLG1_4, assembly GCA_030248245.1. NCBI lineage: Eukaryota > Metazoa > Nematoda > Enoplea > Enoplida > Ironidae > Trissonchulus > Trissonchulus sp. WLG1_4. The sequence goes on from JASANF010017116.1 coordinate 59,133, forward strand.
GGGGGGAATAGTGGACCTATTTTTTGAGTAGAGCACATTGCGGGAAGCATTTTTGCTTCAAGAACCCCTATCTCATTTTTAGGATTTTCTGAGATATGAACCGCCGAAATCTGAACTCTCAGTGAGGGACGTTTTCGAAATTTTTTCCGAAGCCCTCGTTTTTTACGTTCTAATCGTGTCTAAATGGTGTCAGATTATTGTTTACAATTTTATAGAATCAAAACAAAGGCTCCTTGACCGGGTTCTTGCCGAAAATTTGGCCCAATTTGCCAGAAACGTCCAATTTTTGACCAAATTCAAACTTGGCCTTAATTTAGGCTTGGGCTTAGGCTTAGGGCTTAGGCTTAGTATGGGGCTTAGGCTTAGTAATCAGGCTTAGGATTAGGCAATAAAAAAATCGAAATTTTCAGAAAAATTCCTGCCAGCTTAGCTTAGAGAATCCTGCTAATTAGGCCTAGACGAATAGACGATGCCTTAAAACATAACGCACTCAAAACTGTCCAAAAACAAAGATTATAGCCATTTTTGGCTTCGAACTTTGGCCCACGTTCACTTCCAAAAACACTGAAAATGCAATTTTCAAGGGGTCATAGCTCAGAAAATCCAAATTTGTGGATAGGGGTTCTATTACAAATATGCTTCCCTCAAGGTGCTCTACTCCAAAAAATAGGTCCTCTATGCTCTATTCCCCCCCCCAAACTGCACTTGATCCCATAAATGTTTCCACCCTCACCCTCTTCAACTTCAGCTGCTAGACAACTGTTTCACTACCACTTCTCCACACAGAGTTTGTTTCCTGCCCAAATATGATAGCAGAGTATCAGGTATTTTTATGGCATGAGTATATAGATATTGGTTACATAGCATTGCCAACGTGAGGTATAGCATAGGAGACTCATACACTCATACGTACATTTTGTGCTACAAATACCTAGAAAATGCATGGAATCACCTGTGGGCACTAAGTTTGAAACATAATACACTTTAAATATTCATAGGAAGCCCTGGTGGGGATCGATTCGGATCTTCCGTTCACGTACGGCGATTCAGACACATTTTTGGCGGAATTGGCTGAACTGTACGCTTACTCCGAGGGCAAGGAGTTCGCCTTGAACTATCGCTGCTTCGATGCTTGGTTTTCACCAATTTCTGATCGCCAAAAACAAATCTTGTGGTTTGAGTTATCCGAGACCGCAAGAGTAGGCGCTCTTCTGGGACTAATGGACGACCTGGAGTTATCCGACACTGATAAACGAATGAATTCTGTGCGTGTGGTGCTCTATTTGCTGCAAGGATGCTTTGTAGACTGCAAGTGCGTGCTTTGACATAATATACGTGGTTTTAAAAGATTAAAACCCTGCTTGATGGTTTTTATCCTCATTTTTAATTGAAGTTGCCTTTTTGAAAGAAGGTTGTAAATCAAATAAGCATTAGTATACAAAAGCTATCCGCTTCCGCTATAGTCAGTATCTTTCCTCTAAGGCGACTTAAGCATGGTTTTAGTAGTCAGTATTGTCAAGTTATTGTAGTCACTCGGTCATTTGAGTTGACAAGTACAAATTTTTTTCTTAGTTTTAGGCTTTTAGCAGTATCATAAATTCATGATAATATTATGCTCTTATGTGTCTGACTGTTTAGGTCCGAGACAGATTTAATTGAAAATATCCGCACTAATACGTATTTACTCTATGAAAACGGCATGTTTGCTGCACTCTGTTCCCTCCTATCGCTGGAGTTGGATGTCAGCTCCCCGTTTGAGACAACCGCATCCTCAGTCGCTGACAACTGGCGAGTACGACTGATTCTGACTGGTATCTATATTTTCGTGGAAACAATCAGACGTGACAGTTTTCCTGAACTCGGTGAAGAAGCGGGGAAAATTACACCACGGGAAAAGATATTGCAGGAGAATTTTTTAGCTGAAATTGGTACGTTGATTGCTGAATCTTTTACAGCGTTTGTGAATCATGACAATGTAGTTTAAGCTGTGTTTTCTTGCCGGTACTGAAGAGAGGTGCCAGAACGTTTTTCATCTGTACTGATACTAATCCTAATTTTAATATCGCTATAGTACACAAATATACTTTATGACAGTCATGTATTTTGCATAAACCCAATTCTTTTGTTATTAATTGCGCCTACTTAAAATTCTACTGTCAGATTATAGCCGTATCAGTGATTTTCAAGCATTTTTTATGATTTTTTATCAAAAAGTCGTATATAATTCGGATGAGTTAAGATCTGAATTCAGTGAATTCACTTGAAATTTCATTTTTGATGTTTTTTATTTTTTTATTTTTTTGTTTGAAACATGTACTCCTAGTCAAAGGCTGTATCTGAAATCCCCTTCCGAGTCGGGCCTTCGAAACACGTCAGTAGTTAACGTAATATCTGCTGTATTATGGTTAAGGTCAAATTTGCAGGTCATGCCAAAACGAGGTGCATAATTGTGCATTATGTTTATTTAGGTGCGACAGTTTGTACTAACACTGCGATATCGTAATGATCTCATTCAATGACGATGAAGTATTGTTTTAAAGTGTTTGTTGCAGAACTGCCGATTTACGAAGATCAGCCATTGGTTATGGTGTTATTCAATATGGTCAATAGATTTTGTTCCGGCTTGGCTCCGCACTATCCCATGCGTAAAGTGCTACTGCTGTTGTGGAAAGTATTACTGGCCTGGCTGGGTGGCTGGGATAGGCTGCGAGAGCTGAAAGCGGCCCAGCGTAAAAAATGGGGACTGCCCGACAGCACGGATGACACGCTGACGATGCTGAAAACGATGACGGCGGCGGCCGTGCCAGGACTGCCGGGCCCGGGCGAGAAAGACCTGGAACTGGGCTCAGGCGGCCAGCTGGATGCTTATATACCCAAGCCCAAGTCTAAGCTGGATCAGTCTGCCCAGGTGAAGCTGGTAAAACGACAGCTGGCCTGCATCGGAGGCAGCGAGGAGGAGGATGGACCGGCCAGTGAGACGGAGCCTGGATCCAGTGATTTGCAACGCAGAGCGAGATCGGACGCCATTGGTGATGAGTCTGAAATGAATAATAATGGCAATAGTAGCGGAGGTCTGGCTGGCAACGGAGATAATGGGGATGATGATGGGATTTTTGACGACGACGATGATGATGATAAAATGATGGTGGAATCGGATTCGGCGTTTAGCGATGATTCGAACGGGAATGGATCGGTAAATAGTGCCAGGAGTAAAGAGCTGCAGGCTAGCTTTCAGCTCAAGCGAGCTGATTTGTGCAGGAAAATGACGTTTGTGGCTAGAACGTCGGCGGCTAAAACTCTGCCATGGTCGCCGAAGATTCGTGAAAAAGATATTGAAGTTTTCTTACAGAATGAACGCATGAAATTCTTTGGGTATGTTTGCTCAGATGATTGGGATGTTGATGGCATTTAGTAGTAAAGATTTAAAACTAGTTCTGTAAAAATTTGTTAGACGGGGTATTTATAAAGTTGGAAATGGCTGAGGAGTTGGAAATTTAAGTTGCAGCAGTTGTGTAGTTTCAGAGCAAGACACGGGAAAGGAGTGTAAGGCGGGAGTGTCATGATGTAGGACGTAATTTCGCCATCATATCTTGCAGTTGTGAAGTTGATAAATTCAGATGCTAAAATTGTATGCATGTAATTTGTCTATTCCCTAAGACAAGGTTACCATTTCCTATTGTGGATTTCATTTGAAAGGATTGAAGCTGACTGCCAATATATTTTGACTAAGGTTGGAATTCACAACCTAACACCAACCAACACTGAGTTTTTCCTTAACAGTTTGTCAAACACTTTAATTTACTCTTGAAAGACTATACAATTTTGAGTGTTTTGTTTGATCCGCAATTATTGAAGTCTCTGTCTCACACTAAGAATATTATGGAAAATTTTAGTGTTACTGTTAGGTTGTGATTTCCAGCCATGATTGTCTATGAAGCCCAATATAATTTCCCGTGCCAAGTTTTTCTTAGCTCTACCGCTAGTGGACTGATTTTTGGGAATCTACATAATATATTAATATGTCTCTACCTTTAGTAAATTGAGTATATAGTTAGTAATTTGCATTGTTTTTTTAGATTTCATCTTCCCGCTGATTCCACATCGCTCGCTGGTCTACCACAGCCAATTCAAGAGAGTGTGGAAGCCCTACGAAAGCATGTTTACGTATCGCTAGCCGAAGTGCAAATAAAACGAGAGGAAGAGTTGAATCGGTATCTATTCTCTCAGAGTGAAACCGTAATCTCTGAGGGTAATCCGACAGAAAAGCTTTACTCCATGCTAATCAAGCCACTGCCTCAGTGTGTGATTGCGCTGCTGAAAATTCTGCTGTCTGCTGCGCCAACGGCACGATCGAAAAATGATACCTTCAATATTTTGGTGGATGTCCTGCCGGAAAATATTGATGATGGAGTTGAAGGTATTTTTATTTTGTTTGTACAATCTATTTTAAGTATTGAATAATAGTAAGTTGCCGTTTTTGCTACTGCCGCGCCCAGTCTGCCCTTAGAGCTTAGAGCTTTTCTGATATTAAGCTTATCTGCATACTCAGAGTCTTGAAATAATCAAGCACATTTTTAACCCGATAAACATCATTTTCCAGCCGTTAATATCAGCGATAACGTGGTACAAAATCTTGGTGGAGTCTGGACAAATTTTGAAGACCCTTCCCTTTCTGATCGACCAAACATACCTTGTGTTTCGACCAGAGTTCACTCCGTATTTCATGTGTATACATTATACACTGCTGTGTGAAATGCCAAGTTCTTGAACGACTCTGCGCCACGCACAAGCTCCTGCACGCGGGTGTTCACAGGCCAGTGCTGCTTCAGTTTATTGAGTGCTATTTACGGATTCCAAGTTGTTATTAATGATTTTTTTGTATTTAACAGGCAGCGTTCGATTGGCCATCGATATGAATCGACACAAAGAGATCATTGTGAAAGCTGCCTCAGCCATCATCATTCTTATTCTGAAACACTTCAAAGTCAACCACGTTTATCAGTTTGAGTACGTGGGGCAGCATCTGGTCTTTGCCAATTGTATCCCGTTGATTTTGAAATTTTTCGATCAAAATATTGCGCAGTATATTTTGTCCAAGAATGAAATGCCTCCGCTGAATTTCGCCCAATTTGTGCTCTATTATGCTCGCGAATCTGAGTGGCCCGAAGTTACCCCGGAAACTCTGGGGGACAAACCTGGGGAATATGCCCCATATGGGGGCAACGGAGGGTCGGCTACCGTCAGCTCGTCATATTTATGGCGAAATGTGTTCGCGTGCATCAATCTGATGCGAATTCTCAATAAACTCACCAAATGGAAACATTCACGAACGATGATGCTGGTTGTATTCAAATCAGCCTCCCTATTGAAACGGGCTTTACGCGTGCGACATATTTTTCTGCAGCTTTATGTACTGAAATTGCTGAAAATGCAAGCCAAATATTTGGGACGACAATGGCGCAAAACGAACATCGATATTATGTCTGCCATCTACAGTAAAGTTAGACACAGGTTGGTATGAACTTTCTGTTTGAAAGTTATATATTTGAAATAGTTTACAGTAACTCGGCACCTCAGACAAACTATATACAGGTATTTTAGAACAGTGTCTAAGTTAATATAATTTGCAGTGCTGTTATTAGAAGTCTACGTTGCGGCATTGTGGTGAAGAATAGACCAGACATACTGCTCTGAATCATGTACTCTCAGCTGATTTTTCTATAGTAAAGATGGCAAGACCGACTCAAGACTAGGTCCAGACCTGGTCCAGGCTTAGACTTAGTCTTAGCAAGGCTACCTTTTCGTGAATATCACAATGCCAATCATAAGGCCATTCAATTCGACGAAAATAATAAGTAATGAAAGATAAGATAATAAATTATAAATAAATTACGTTGCCTAAATAGTTTGTTTTTTAATTTTAAAAATTTGGTGTGGTAATCGAGTTATTGTGAGATGGTAATGGATTTTTTAATAAGCTAAACTACGTTGCTATTAGGGATGGAAGTCTCGGTTTTTTTCCGAGACCGAGACGGAGACCACGAAACGGAGACTACCGAGACCGAGACCAAATTCGGAGACAGCCAAAACAGAGACTCTGCGTCATTTTTTGCCATTTTTTCACCTATTCATTTGATGACTTTTTACAAGTTTTTAGGTTAAAATTACAAGACCATGGTCAGACACCATGTATATATAACTAACAGCTACACCACGACAATTTTGGTTACATTGCTGGTTCTTTTCCCATTTTGTGTGGGACCACTTCTTCTTGAATATTGTGAAATTTTGACCTCTGTTCCAAAACAAGCGCAATTTATCCTTGTTTTTGCCAGAAAATATCAATTTTTGACACTGTTTGGCTCGAATTTAGTTAAAAATATCTCCGATTGTATTGGAATTACCAATGTTCTGCTAAAATACACGCAAGATAGAAAGGGTTTGGCTCAAAAATTAGACCTGCGCGCCGTGACGCTCTTTCATTGTTTGCCTCCGGCGTGACCCCCCTTTGAGTGGAGCCCCCTCAATCCTCTGGGACTATATTTTAGTTGGGAGTAGAGTCTTCCCTTCTAATCCACCATCAACTACATGCGTCACCGCACGGTTCTGAGTAGTGCGTTTAGTTGAACTTTTACAGAGCTTTGCTTCTGTTGCTACAATATATACTAATTGGTATTTACAGTTAAGTATGGAAAGCCACCATTTGGCATAAAAAAGTTGACCAGCCAAACACTAATACTAAAGAATATATAAAATGTAATAATAATCATACAGACAGACTTGAGAGATAGTATGAAATAAGAAACCTAATCACAAACATACGTTTTTGTGTGTGTACTATGTTTACTGATAAACTAAACAACCACGGTAAAGTTCTTTTCGGAAAAAAATGACAGAATCTCACTGTTTGGTGTGAAATTTTGGTGAAATGAACACTTCTGAAAAAAATGTCCTGCTAAAAATATAAACCAAAGGGGGGACCACAGGAGAAATTTTTACAACTTGAACAATTTGAAAAACCGAGACCGGGTACGAACCGAGACTTTTGACTACCGAGACCGAGACCGAGACTGGGCTAGTCTCGGGTTTTGACCGAGACCGAGATCGAGACCGAGACTTCCATCCCTAGTTGCTATAAAATTTATTTTCAGACTAAATGATGACTGGGCCTTTGGCAATGAGACCAGTGCCAAGCCGTGGGAATTTCAGTCCGAAGAGTGCACTTTGCGCTGTGCTGTGGAGAAATTCAATATGCGACGCTATGGCTGCATGCCGAGCAGTGCTTTGAGTCCCATTGAGTCCAGCTCTCAGGTGACATCCGCCTTTAACGATCCAGAGTTCCAGCCATATGACAAAAATCCGGTGTCCGTTTTGGGCAGTGACAAATGTGAACTGTCGGAACAGTTTAAGGCCAGATACGACAAATGGTTGGACAAGGAAGTTTTCAAGGCTAAAATTAACTGGAATGCCATTTTGACGGGATCTGCGACTAATAGTGGAACGGTCAGGCCAGCAGCCAGGACGAAGACTGAACAGTCTGCTGCGTAATTGGAAACTTTGGTAGGAATATGAGGATATGTTGTAAGAACCTGTTTAGAAGTGCAATTTGACATATTGTCGATATTAATGTAAACCTAATGCTTGTTTTTCTCTTGAGGGTATTAAAGTGGTTTGTAAATAGCCATTGCAGGAAGGCTTAGACAGTTTTCTATATTTTCAAATTTAAATTTATATACTTTTCAAGTTTGCCCTTGCAACGCAAATCACAACGCACAACCCTCTGAAAATTACTGCGAGTGATATAAGGGCTGACCAGAGTTTTTTCAAAAATGTTCTCAGTTGAAGAAATCTGATAGAAAATTTCTTATATTTCGTATTTTTGTGTGTTTCTGTCCGAGTGTTACCCTGACGAGATCTGCTTCTAGTACTTGTCGATGCATAATTATTATGTCTCGGTTTATGTTCACTGACGGCACGACTCACGACATACGATAACAGTTCAAGATTGCCCGTGCTCTTGTACCCTGTGTTATAGGGTGTGTATCACCGCTATTGTTTTGGTTTTGTCAGGAAACATTAGCAGATAGTAACTAATAAAAAAATCTCTGGCTTGAGGTTAGTAGTCTGTTTTCCAAACCCAAATAAAGCATTGTTCTAATAGGTTAACATCGTTTTAGATTGTATTTGTGCAGCTGTTCAGTGTGGTTGTTTTATTCAACAGTGACACGATGAATTTATTTGCCCTTATGTGGAACTTCATATTTATTTTAATTTGTACATCACGTGTGTTTTTATAAATGCTGCTTTATCGTAGCTTTCTCAACTTGTGTATCAAGGACCTCAACTTTTTAAACTATTAGGCGGCCACAAAGAATGTGATCAGAATCGTATTTTATCGCTGCATCTTTAGTTTGCTAATATATTATATATCACGTTCACAGTATATATATCAGTTTCAGTGTTTCTTCGGTTTGGTTGATGAAAATCAGAGTGAAGAATTGAAACCGGCCCATTGTAATTCACAATTTTCTACTTTGTAATGATCTGGAAAGCGATGGTTATTTTTTGAAGTTTAGTTCACGATTGTATTGTTAATTGTATACCTTTTTGGTTTCTGTGTGGAGTAAAGTTTTAAACTGACTTTTAAGACTTGACTACATGACTTCGGTTTTTTTCTGCTAGCTTATTTCCCATTATTTGGTCATATGTAGTTACTGCAGTAGCCATTGGTCGAATTGGCGATAGAGATTACCCGGTTTGAATTATATCGAAGCGATCTGGGCCCTGCTTACTAAAACGTCCTATAATATAGTAACAATTACAAGTACATTAGTACAGCAGCTAGCACCAGCGGCTTGGCTGAGACCAAGTGTACATAATAGCAAGAGTACATAATAGCTTCTCACTTTATATAGAAGAAGAGTGAGACACTCTCCAGCCTGCCTGTGTTCTAGCACAGGCAGATGCGCTGGTCGTTTTCAGGCTACATGTTGACATTCTATGCAACATGTTGCTGACCAATCAGCGCGTAGATTCTTTGCGTAACACACTAGTATATAATCGCTGATGCGTTGATAAGCATTAAGACAGGGATAAAAGCTTAATAAATCATTATTTATTCATAGTCTGCTTTCAAAAACATTAAAAAAGGTTTGCAAATATCTCTACGGATATTTAGGCAAACTTTTAGCGAAATTGATTGAGAAACTTTTGAGATATAAACTTTTCTGAATTTCTTCAAAGTTTCTCAATCAATTTCGCTGAAAGTTTGCCAAAATATCCCCAAAGGTATTTGCAAACCTTTTTTAATGTTTTTACAAGCAGACTATGAATAAATAATGAGTTATTAACCTTTATCCCTATCCCGTTTTCTGATTGGAGCACGTGCACGTGGTGTCTGCCAATCAGAGAATAGAAGCTCGCTTCTGATTGGCCAGTCACTTGTTGCATAGAATGTCAACATGTAGCGTGAAAATGACCAGCGCATCTGCCTGTGCTATAACACAGGCAGGCTGGAGAGTGTCTTACTCTTCTTCTATATAGAGTGAGACGCTATTATGTACTCTTGATAATAGGAAAAGTATGGCAGTATTATGCCTTCGGGCTTGCGTCCAATGCGAATCGCTAATAGCCCGTTTTTGTACCGTTGTGCTGCCCCTTCCATCAGCTCAAGGCTATGTTTCTCTGATGTATCTCTCACTCGCTCAGTGCCTTGCTTAGTGTCGAACTGAGGGGGGTACCCCACCTCAGTTGAGTACTAGGTTTTGAACTGAAGGGTTGTACCCCATCTACCCCTCAAAATCGTACTAAAAGGCTGTTTTGCGCTCCGCATTGGAGGCAAGCCGCAGGCACAGGAATAGTGAGAGTGTTATACTTTGTTGACGTTCGCAGCTAGTCTGTTTGTCGGCAGCTTTGCAGAAAAAGTTTGGAAATCGTGGTAAACCAGGAACTTGGGCATTGCTGTGCTATCGTTAGAAGTTGTGCTTCCATGACTATTCTACTAAGTGTAGTTATTTCTGTTTTACGTCATGTCATATTTGAAGTTTATTGCCGTTACAATGTCTTCCTTACTACAGCATACCTTTGGCGTAGCTATGTCATTAATTACGTAGTGTTGAAGACATTTTGGCACGCTTGGTTGCAATTATTCAGGCAGTAAGCACGCTTAAAATATCCACCACCCTCACAACTGACGTAACTAAGTAGGTACCTACTTTTACGTTCGCTCACACTATTTAAAACGTCCGGGGGGGACTCATGAATCATGGCTTTTTTACAAAGTCACAGACCCCTAGGAAGTAAAAGTCAAAATAGACAATATGTTCAAACTGACACTTACATATTATTGTTGATCAATTGAGGTGTGAGTTTATGGTGGAAATGTGTTAGTTTCAGACGCCCTCTTGAGTATATACGTTAAGTGAAGTTACTTGTGCATTTTACATGTGGCTACTTAGTAAGTGACGAAAAAGAATCTAAGTTACATACGTGCTATGTTGTGTCTAGTGTGGAATTTGATCATCATGGAAGTTTTCAGCGTCTAGTGTAACGTCATTTTATAGTTTTTGCAGCGTCTAGGAATATTTTTCCACTTTTTTAGTGTGTTTGATACATTGCGTGTTTTATTAACTTAGGCTTGAATACTGCTTTATATGGGTCCATCTATTCCTCACGGATGAAAATTACTAGACTAATTTTAGTCCTCAAGTTTAGCAATGTGTTGTGATTGTTAAAAGTTTATGGGCACCAGCGGTTGGGTTTGGAAATATCAGGTGTCAGAAAATTAGAAGCATAAGCCGTGGCTCCCGACTTTTATACCGTGATAGTTAAGTTATACCAACCGCTGAATTCGAGACCCCGAAATCGGAAAAGTTGCAAAAGAAAACGTTTGACTGCACACTTTTGGCTGTCAAAGCTCGTTTGTCAAAGGTGTGTCGTGACTCGATTTCTCGAGGTCATCCTAGGTACATATGTTGGGTGCGGTTGGGTTTTGGGATACTCACTCACGAATTTCACGCTGTACGTTGGTTGGGTTGAAATTTTTGAGTCGCGTCTACTCCTGACAAATTTGTTACTATAACCACTAATGTCAAAATTTATAGGGGTCGCCCTTGTTCAAATGTGAAATTGAAGTAACAATTATGCACCGATGGTCGCCATTGTCAATCAGAATTTTTTTCGACAGGTTACATCAGACAGTGCATTACACAAGTACATAATATAATGCAGCATAATGTTACGCTTGTAGACATGCATAGGCTTTGATGAATGATATTAACAAGGAATAGTTTGCCACAGAGTTGCAGGGGTCTGGGGGCGGGCAAAAAAATTGAGAATGTTGTGATTTTTAAGCCAAATTGGAGACGTATCAGAATTTTGTTTCGGCCGGGCGATAAAAACAAAATGGGGATCCATTGTTGACAATTTCTTTAGGTTCGAACAAAAGGGGGTGGTGTCGAGTTCCCCGCAACCCCCCCCCCCCTGGCTACGCCCTTGCAAGTTGTTATGCTTCCGTGCCCATGTATGCTTTCAGCAGCATATGGTGAATACTTTCAGTTTTGATTTCTGAACAAGTCTTCTGTGTCACTTGTCTGTCAAGCAGAAGCAGGGATAAAACTTGCTGGTATGGGTTATTGGGTTTCTTCTGTTTCTATTGTGTTGTTTGTGATAACCAATATCTGTACTCTGAAGTACCAGACTATGTACTTATGTAGGGTACCAGAATCGAGCTTAGGTATGCAATAGTGCATAGGTATGCTTAACATAGTGCATAGGTATGCAATTAGCTTGGTGCCAATGGAAACATTATGTAGCAACTTGGAAAAGTCAAGATCAAAACGTTTAGGTAACCTACAAAAGTTTCTGTTATTTTTTAAACATTTTATTGATTCTTTCGGACCTTCAGTTGTTGCCTTTATAAAACTGATCTCATGTCAAATTTCATGATCGCTTGGGTGTTTTCATAGCGGTTTCATACAGTGGTTGCAGACTATATTTTGAAATGACTAGTTTCAAATTTTTGAAATGACTATTTTCAGACTGGATGAAATGTTTTTTGACTTTATTTATTGCTTTATTTTTCTCAAATCCAAGCATTCTGCTTCAAGTCATCTAGTGCAATCGGTTCTAGAGTTACTGTTGTTGGTTTACTCTTTCAAAATATATTTTTTGTAAAGTTTGTGGCATGTACTTGTATCTGATAGAGCAAGGTATGTAGTATAATACTAGTACTAATAGTAGCCAACCCGAGCCTCAAATTTTTGCCCCATACTTAACCCCACGCGCGAGTAACCACGACCCGCTTTCGAGCCTAAACAGGAGTAATTTTGTAGGTAGCAATGTACCAGTCGTTATTTTCCCACGTATTACGTTGCTATTGGGGCTAAGAACTACGAACTAAGCCAGATTTCCACACATGCTTCTTTCCTTGACTAATTTTCTCGAGAACTTTACTCGACATATTTTACCTTCTTTTCAAACCGCCGACTGAATGCTTTTCGATGCTCTGTTGATGCACTTTTTGCCATATCTCAATTTATTCTTCTTTAGAAATTTATGCACAGCTGGTTTCTTGTCAAATGGAGAAAATTTTCAGTCAAAGCACAGTTGCTGTCAACCACAGTAAATTGTCAAAGTTTCATTTTTTTATTTTGGAAAAATTTTTCCTCCTTTGTTTTGACTAATTTTGGTTAGCACTTTTTACGGAAACAGCTGCAACTGAGATTTTTGCGAAAACTTTGCTTTCATTTTTTTTCTTTATTTCGGTCCACTTTTTTGTCCTTTTATGTGATGGATTTCTAACTGTGAAAAATGTGACACTTTTCTTTTATACATAGTTGAGTATTTGGATCAACAATGGCACAGAAGTGCTTATTCTGTATCTTTACCGATTTTCAGTCATCCGTGAATTCTAGAAATACCTAACGCTGTGAATACTGCTAATAGCACTGCTAGTCGTGTTGCGCTGTTCAATAGGATTTGTTGAAATAATTTTATATCGGAAAATTACCTAGAATACCGTGTATATATATATATATATATACCTCGCCCTGTAGGTTCTTTACTTTTACTGTAGGTATCGTACCGTATCGCAAAGAACTCATTGTTAGGAGCGTACTATTCATTCGTAGCTAGAAGTCTATGGCAATCGCTGGAGCTTCTTGTTCGACAGTGACAGTAAGATAGATCACTTTAATGTAATATTTGCGTCAGACCGGACCAAATCTCGTCACGTAGAGATGTTTTATCAAAATTTTTTTAGTCTATTTCTTGCAAATTTCCATTTTTCTAACGTAAAGCTCTTGTCTGTCAAAAGTTATATCAGCCATTTGTTTCTTGGCTGCTTTAGTTCTAGCATTGTTGTGTTAGTATGTAAATGTACATTAATAGCTTCAGAACCTGGAAGTACCTGCCTATCGGTTTTAAGCTAATTATTTTCGTGAAATGAGGTTAATCTGTTAAGTCTAAGATTAAACACGGGCCTTATAGCTGTTGCGATAAAATGTTAAAATAGGTTTTTTAGTACCCTTTCAAGTTCCAGAATTTTTTCAATATTCTCAAAATTACTTTGAAAAATTTTGAAACTTACATACCACACTTGCGCCAAAACGAATAGCCATTTTTTAAAGTGAGGGCGGTTGCTTGTCAACAGGCTGAAATATGTTTTCAGTATGAAATTTGCTGAAACTTTGTTTTTATCGTCAAAACACAGGTTATTTTCAAACGATTGCAGCAAGCTTCTACACAGCTTTCCAGAATTCTGAAAGTAAGTTTAAAGTCAATCAAACCTGCTCTATTGTTTTGTTCATCGCTAATGTCTAAACCACCTTTAAGTTTGCTAACGAAGTTAGAAATAAACTTTTCCCGACAAAAGCTTTGAGGTAGTGTAGGTGGGAGGTAAAAAATATCCAGTCACTTTTAATGCCGTGCGTATGTTTTTTAGAGCGATGAAATTATAGACGACTGCTATGATTAAGCACACCCATCTGGTTAACTCATTGGCTGGTGTTAAACCTCAGATTTTTCAAGATTGAAGCTCGAAAGTGTTCGGTTTACTGGTTTTATAAACCCGCCTTGTATATGCGCAGTAAAAAACGTAGGACAAAAACTGTGAACCTGTTTTTACGCAAAAATAGTAGAAGTTTTCATTTTTTAAAGTTTTAGACCTAGCTAATAAGTTCTTATAAGAGTCCACAAGTTAACACCTTTCAAGTTTAAGGAGGGAATAAAGTGTAAAGATGTAATAATACATAGAAATAAATTTTATATTAAATTATAATGGGGTCTTTGAAATAAGAAACAAAAACAAGCAGTGGTCGTTCACATTCTATTCTAGAAATAAAAAATATGACAAAATAGGAAAAAATTTAGTATTTACAATTTGCAATAAATAGAAAGAAAGTTTTTTAACTGAAAAGTCAGGGAGCAAAAGCATTGAAGGCTCAGTGTATTTTTAGATTCTGATCAAGTAATTTCATTTTTCTCAAGTTGCACATTACACAAAGTCATACTTTTTATCCAAGAAACCCAAAAGGGTCACGCCTCCCGTAAACTAGAATAAATAAGTGCTGCTAACAAAAACAGAACTAATAAATATGAGGCAAAAATAAGAAAATAGCTGAACCAATACTCAATCAATAAAAGAGCTTATTCAGACATTTTTTATTTAAGTAAATGCTCAGCGCGGTACATCGCGGATGCTTGTGCAAGACAACTTGTGTGCATTTTGGAACAGTTTTTGTGAGCTACTAAAATTAGTGCGATTATGATGAAGCTTTCAAACGAATTGGTTCAGTCTTATTTATGCTTTATTATTGCTTTGGGGTGAACTCGTTGTGATTTTGTAAAACTGTACAGCGTTTATTTACGTGGTATATGTAGTTTTTGTTTTGTCTGAGGAGGTGGAATTACGAGAAGTGGGAAGACTAAATTATAGCTTGGGGCCTATTCCTTTACCGGATTAAAAGGACTGGACTTATTTTAGTCCGAGGTTTAGGAACGACAAATCGGACTAAACTAGTTAAAATAAGTCTGCGGCTTAGTTTTAGTCTGACCAGTGACCCCATCCATTCCAAAACTAGCACTGGACTACACGGACTTAACATGCACGCTTAACATTAGCGTGCATAGTTAAGTCCGTTTAGTCCGATTAAAAAGCAGCGCGCTAGAAGTTAAGTCCGTTTAATCCGGAGGTTTTGGAATGGCATTCTAAGCTTAATTTTTAAACCGTTTAGTCCGATTATAATTAACCCTTTAATCCGGTAAAGGAATAGGCCCTTGGTTTGGTAATCTATTTCAATCAATGCATTGCAGAACAGACATTGATTTAATTTGACCTTTTCGACTACAAAATTGCTTTTCAAATTACTCTAGACATATGCAGATGTGTAGGTTGTGGTTTTTATGCAGCTATTCTTGGAATAAAATCAGTAAATCACTTTGCCTTTTCCAATGAAGGTGGTAGGTAGCTTCATAATCGACTAGGTAGCTACGACGTTCGCTCACTGAACTGTAGGTCAATAGTAGCAAGAGTACATAATAGGATCCTATTATGTACTCTATTATGTACTATTATCGTCCTATTATGTACTCTTGATAGTAGCTAATAGCTAGCTAGGCTTAACTTATGATTCTATCAATAATTATGAACTGATAGTACATAGACAGTTCAGTGTGTTGTTTCAAAAATTTATAGCCGTTTTATTCCTACATACTTAGGTATTGTTCTGAAACAATGCTTTGAAAGTAATCTTCGTAAAAACAGTTCCGTGTGTTGTTTCAAAAATTTATAGCCGTTTTATTCCTACATACTTATTGTTCTGAAAAAATGCTTTGAAAGTAATCTTCGTAGAAAAACTGCTA
>JASANF010017117.1:0-24441 GCA_030248245.1 Trissonchulus sp. WLG1_4
AGGCAACCATTGAGGACGTACGAGGAAGGATTTATTTGGATTGTTGGTTTTTGGGATTCAAAGACTTGCGCTCGAAAATGGAAATGGGCACCCACACCAGGGCTAGATCAGCCTGAAAGTTACGGCCTGGGTAGTACCTCTACCTTTTTTGTCAGTTTTTTTCAGACAAACTGCTGTTGTGCACAAATGCCTGCATCGATACACAGTGCGACGCAAGCAAGGCGGAGGGCAGTCCCAGCGCGATGGACAACAGCGCACCAAGGCTCCCCGGAGTGCCGGTGCCACCCTCAGACGAACCATGGAGTTGCATCTTAAAAACAGTGAGATGTCATTTTTTTATTTTGGAGTTTGAATAATTTTGGAAAAGAGATATGCAGTGTGAAATCTGGGGAAATTTATGTGTACACAGTATTTTTTGTCTACAATTGTGGACTCTGTTGGAAAAGAGATAATATGCTTGTGCTGTGTGAAGTCTCGAAAAATGTATGTGTACACAGTATTTTTTGGTGTACAATTGTGGACTCCGGCTAAACAAATTAAATCCTTCTGAGTTTATTTTTTTCAGTTTTGTTTGTGCAAAGTTAACTTTTCTAATAAGGTGGGAAAACTTAATTAAATCAATTACATAATTAGAATTAGCAATTATTGATGAAGTAAATTTAACTTGCGGATACGTTTTTCTTGTTGACGCAAAAAATTAATTTGCTATTTCGGGTATCTAGCTAGCCAACCTACCTATGTTAAGGCAAAAGACCTTTAGCTAGCTACCTACAGTGTAAAATTTGAAACAAGGTCTTGCCTAGTTGAAATCCATTCATAAAAGGTTAAAAGGCCAACGTCTTTAGATTTTTCTCACTTCTAAGTCTAAACCAGGGGCGGTCCCCGGGGGGGGGGCCCCCCCCCCCCCCCCCGAAATTTTTTCCGACAGAAATTTTACACAGGGTCCCCCCTTTGGTTTTTATGGTCCGGCCGGAAAATTTTTCTGATGCGTCCCCCATTGACCAAATTTGGCCTAAAAATAAAAAATTTCGCCCCAATTTTTACCTGGGGCTGCCGCCCCCAGACCCTGCAACTCTGTGGCTTACTATTCCTTGTTATTATCTTTCATCAAAGGCTATACATGTATACATGAGTACATTATGCTGCATTTGCATGTCTACACGAGCATACATGTAACAGCACCGAAATTTTGGGTACCCCTCCCCCCCCTTGGTGGGACCCCCCTCCCCTGCGTCAACTCATTTTTGACCCCCCCTCCCTCCCAAAAATGACGCAATTTTTACCTTTTTCGACCAAAAAACACCGGTTTTGATAATTTTTGGCTAAAATTTCGGTAAAAATCGCTTAAATTTTACAAGAAAATGCTAATTTTTTCAATTTTTGGCCAAAATTTTACTAACGCCGGGTCCCACCCCCCTCTTACTCCCCTGGCGGGACCCCCCCTCATCCCCCCCCAACTACATGTATGTACACGAGTATATTATGCTGCATTTAGTTGTGTAATACACTGTCTTCTGTCTGATGTGACGTTCCCATCATGTGATTTATTTTCCTGTCGGAAAAAAATTGACTGTCCAGTTGACCAAATTCGGCCTAAAAATTGAAAAATCTCCATTTTTTCCTGGTTACACCACTGGTTTTTACTACAGACTCTATTCACTTGATATGGCTGCAGCTATAACAAGATAGCGTAAAGCTGAAAAACGCTATTATAAAAAGTGGAAAAATATCGTCAGACCTCCGCCCCCTCCCCCCCCCCGAAATCAAAGTCTGGGACCGCCAGTGGCCTAAACATAAAACCTATATTCTCGCTATATTTTGGCCAGGTCGTAATCTTTTGAGACCGGCCAGTGGCCACTACCAGTCGAATCAGCGTGCGTCTGACCACAACCTGCGTACCTGCGCGTTGTGGTTATATGTCAAAAGTTACTAAAGATTTGTGTAGATTTGTGTTTCTCGTTTGCTCTATTGCTGGCTTGTGGTTAGTTTCCGATTGCCCTTTATGTAGCTTAGACAGACCGCAACACAACGAGACGAGTCTTCCTTCTCTGTCTAGAACTACCATAAACATGTTTATGTTTTATATACATGTAATTTACTATTTCTTATTTTTTTAGGAAATCACAGAAATGTTGACCGGCTGGACTCAGCATTTGCAAAAAGCATCTAGAATTTTCCTCCGCTGCCCCAGTTACCAGAAAAAGCTGTTTTTTGGCGGAAAAGGGCCAATTTTTGACCGGAAAGATTCGCGAATTCACACAATTCCTTTTCCCACATATCGGCCCACTTTTGAAGAAATCAAAAGAATTCATGCGAAATTGTCCACTGTTTTTTATTGCGGTAAGTTTGACTTAGGGCCTTTTTTATTTCTTTACTTGCACAAAATCAGTCGATTAACTTTATTAATTAGCAAAGTGCATCACAAGTGATTTATTAATTGAACAATTCTTTTTAAGAATTTTAAAACTTGGATTAGCCGGCCTAAATTAACTTGGTCATCTTCAACAGAGTCTTTGCACTTTAGCTCATTTGTTAATCAATTAATTAACTGATTAATAATGTTATTAACTTAACATCAGTAGTAGCTTAGCAAAACCATAGCTTCATCCGGCTCACAGTAATTTTTTTGTTTTTGTTTTGGTACTAGTATTATATACTAGTTTTTGTGAATATTTAAGTCTTCAAGAGCTGAAGTTACATGTGCTGAAATTTGGAAAATCCTAAAAGCTAGGTAGATCAAAAGATCCTTAGGTCCAAAGATTTTGAACTTTTGAGATAAATGCTTTTGTGTATATATATATTTTCAAACTGATATAATATTTGTACTGTTTCAGATACTGTGGCTGAGTTTGAAAACTGTCTGCTTGCCAGGAATGCTCCCAGTAAAATGCCGGAGAAACAGCAAAAATTGGACGACAGTGGTTAGTTTATCGCCTAGTTGATGACATAACCATCTAGTATTGGAAATTAAATTTGTAGCCAAAGAGGATAATATCGAAGATCTTTAAAGAAGTTGTTGGTTTGACCTAAAGAACGTAAGCGCTCTTTTACACAAGCGTTTAGATCTTGTGAATGAGGCTGTAAAAATTTCGTTATAGAGACAACAAACCTCACCCCATTTAGTTTGTCTAAGCCTAAACCAGTCTGAGCCGTAAAAAATTCAGTCTTCGAAGCCTAATAGACGTTGTTATTATTATTAATATAAGCATAGGCAAAAAAACAAGCAAAATAACAAACACAACGAGAGAGGCCATAGCATCAAAAAGTCGTTTTTTCAAAATCTGGATGGTGGGTGACTCGACAACACTGGGAGGGAGAGAGTTCCAATCAGAAATAACTCTGTGCGTGAAACAATCTCTCTTTTGGGTCAGATTAAAACGAGGAGGTACCAGTTTACATGAATGACTGCGAGTTGGGTAAGTATTACAGGTGTAAGTGAAAAATAATTTCGGATTAATATTAGTGTAGCCATTAAGAATTTTATACACCATAACCAGATCCTTGAACTTGCGACGAACTTCTAAAGTCTGAAGTGCAAGCTTCTGTAATCTTTTTTCGTAGGTAAGGATATTAGGTACGAGAACCTTACGAGTGAAAAATCGTTGAACACGTTCTATTAGTTCAATATCGCAGGAGTACGATGGGTTCCAGACTTCGCTGTTAACCTCTAAAAGCGGACGTACGTATGCTATATATAATTTCGTTAAAGTTCGAGGATCACGTGATACAAAATTATTAAGTAAAAGAGATAGAACTCCAAAGGCTCTTGAAACTATTTTAGCACAATGTTCATGAAATTTTAAATTTGAGCTAATAATAACTCCCAAATCAAAAATATTTTCAACGAAACTCAAAGGATTAGAGGACAGATAATAATTGGGATCTGGATTAGTAAAACCAATACGTAAAACACAACACTTATGCATAGCCAATCGCAGTTGCCAATTATTCATCCACGCCTCAATAGAATCAAGATCAGTTTGTAGATCAGGCGTCCAATTATCGTTTTCAAACGTGAAATACAGTTTGAGATCATCAGCATACATCAGAACTTTAGCCTGACTAACAATAGAAGGAAGATCATTAATGAATATGAGAAACAATGTAAGACCTAAAATAGAACCTTGGGGGACGCCACTAGAAACATTTGCCCATTCAGAGACATCATTTTTCACTCGAACTCTTTGTTTGCTTTGATCAAGAAAGTTTTTAATCCAGCATAAAATATTCGGATTGATCCCAAGATTTTTAAGTTTTAGACACAATTTTTTATGAGAAACGGTGTTAAAAGCTTTTTGTACATGACGATAAATTATGTCCACAAATTGTTTTGAATCAACAGCATTTACCCAATCATTTAAAGCCAGTAACAAATTAGTTGTAGTTGAACGCTCTTTAAGAAAACCACATTGCTTATCGGAAAAAATTTTTCGCTCAAGACAAAAATTAAGTAAATAGTCGTTGACAGCTTGCTCCAAAGGTTGCATAAAATTACATATAATACTAATATCTCTGCAATTTTCAACTTTACATTTAGATCCTTTATTTTTGAAGATAGGTGTAACATTAGAGCATTTCCATAAATTAGGCACCGTATACGTGCGAAGCGAAAAATCATAAATTATAGAAAGGGGTGTATATATATTATATCCATACATGGGCGTGGGTGGGTTTGGGGAGGGGGTTTTCACCCCCCCCCCCCCCCCAGAAGGCATCTTCAGTTCTTCACCCCCACCCCAGATTGGTTCTTCACCCCCCCCCCCCCCCAGAATGTTTTGAAGGTAGCTCACGAAGCAAAAATCGGTGGCTCACGAAGCAAAAATGGCCGGAAAAGTTGCTCCGCACACCCCCCAAAATTCGGTAGCTGCCCACGTATGGCTATATCCAAGGATTCAGATTACCAACGCACACAGAATTACCAACGTTTACATTGTCATTAGAATCATGGTTGCTTTCTCTGACAAAAACAGAAGCAAAAACTTGGTTGAGCATGGAGGCCTTTTCTTTATCAACCACAATACAGTTATTAGCTTCGTCAACAAAAGGAGGGAGGCAAGATCTCCCTTTAAGCCTAGAATTTGCATACCTAAAAATCTTTTTAGTGCAGGGGTTATTCGCTAGATTTTGTTCATATCTACTTAAGAAATTCTGTTGGCATGCGTTACCAAATAGCTTAATCGATCAAACTCTAGCTTAGAGAAATAATCAAAATCCCTTGTCCAATTTTTAAATGCATTCGAGCGTAGCTTTTCAAACCTCTTAATGTGATCAGGCCAGGGGATGGCTGAGTGATTAAGCTCAACTTTCGGTACAAATAAAGAGATTAGATGTGTTATAATATTCGTAAACGTAGTGGCAAAAGAGTCTACCAGCGAGACTCCATGACTTAGGTTTGAAAAGAAAACCATTATCCAGTCAATATTTACCAAACAAAAAGAAATAGCCGGACAGTCCATTTTAGAGAAGAGAGAGATAAATCGGGAGCTCAACTTCGGTCTACTCATAAAGACTTTAAATGAGAGACACGCATGATCAGATGATGCTAACAATTGCATGCGACCATTATACATTTTTCAGGTTCGCCTGCGCATTTGACTCCCAAATCCCGCCGGAAGAAAGAAAGTCAAGATCAAAATAAAAAAAACCGAAAAGAGCCCAAAAGCCAGTCAGCAGAACGTGGTATTATTCTTATTTTCTATTTTTACGCGGCCCCCACAGTGGCCGCGTATATACTATATTCAGAATCTGAAAGTCCTATGTAATTTCGTGTAGGTCGAATTTGCTACGTTAAATTACACTAGAAAGGCAGGTAGGTCACTTCTTACTAATGGAAAGACGGAAGTTAGGAAAGTCATCAACTGTAACTGCATAGAATGCAAAAGCTGAGAACCGGTGGATGTCGAACCCCCATACCTCTGACTTGTGACCAGATGCTCAGTAAATGCTTGACGCACTACCACCTGAGCCAACGGGCCTTGATGTGCAGTCTGGGTTTTTTTTGGGCCAAAACGTTTGCATTGGCGAAAATTTTTGAGAGTTTGCTAAATCTTTTTTGGTCATTTTAGCCAATTTGCTAAAACAATTTCGGCAGAAAAAATTTCTGACAACTCTCCAATTCACCAAATTTTGTCCAAAATGCAAAAAAGTTTCCTATGCGTCCCCAATTGGCAATTGACCGTTTCTTGCCATTAGACGCAAAAAATTTCCTTCTGACTACAATTTACACCCATCTGCAACAATGTTTCATTTAACAAAGTGATCCTGTCAAGTATTTTATCTTTCTGTTGTTAAATTTTTCAGGCTCAAGTTACTTCGTTTGCTGAAAACTTTCGCAAACCACGTTCGGTGAGTCATTCCGATCCGTCAAACGGGGGGGGGGGGTATTTCGGAATTAAATCAAAAAAGTTTCGGCCTCGCCCTGGTAACTGCTACAATACCAATCCCAGACACTTGCTGGTTCATGCGGTTCGAAAACACCAAAATACGACAACCTAGCATTTATAAACAAATTGGGAAGAAGAGTTTCAACTTCGGCATTTTTTGGCTGCGTGACCGCATACAAGGGTTTTGTGGGGGACGCACACGGTTTTTTCATACTTGTGGGGGACGCACAAGACCCCCAAACCCTGGGGGCATGGGGAGGGAATCCCCCAAAATTTTATAATCGCATAATCCAATTTTGCAGAGTTTGGGGGAGGGAATCCCCCAAAATTTTATAAACGTATAATCCAATTTTGCAGAAAGTTTGATGTGGCTCGCTAGTCTAGTGGTATGATTCTCGCTTAGGGTGCGAGAGGTTTCCGGTTCGGCCCCCGGACGAGTCCAATTTTTTTTTTAATTTTTTCGTAAAATAATTTAACCTGAACTAGAGTCAAAAACAAATCAGAGTTAAATATTTTTACTTTTACTCATACACATACACATTGTGTGCTTGCTGGCCAAAGTAGCGAAAATAAAATCACTAAAAAGATTTTAACTCATAACTCAGCAACCAACTTTGAAGCAACTCAGCAGTAAATGTGTCCAGAAATTAAGACTTGAAAATTTTTTCATCCCCAGGGAATGGCCGCGTTTAATATTTCCTCTGGAATATTGACACTCAGGCATCACAATATAACCACTTCTAACTCAACAGAAGAGCATGTTTATTATCTGTATTTTTTATTTTTGCAAGTTACACATGACGCAAACACACCGCTGACCCTTCGTTTTAGGTTTGGACTAAGTGCATCTTGGGGGTAATAAAAGCTGGTTTTAGAATAGAGGATAAAGTGTGTGTCTTGTCTCGTAAACTGATGATTAATATAGACTTAAAAGCTAAAATTGCAAATTGCTTAAACTTGGTTTTCGATACGCTGAATATGATGACACGTTTGACTTCGTTTATGCCAAATCTGTGAACAGGATTTTTTAGTTAACTAAACTAAACAAAGTTTTAATTTTTTGTTTTAGTCGAAACTGACGTGGTCGAAATATCAGACACAGAAAACGACAATTCGCCGAAAGACTCAACCACCATTGAATCAACGAAAATGGATAAAACAGAGGATTTAGATCGACTTTGGCTCAACCAATTCTATACTGTTTGCAAATCAGGAAGTGTGGATCAATTGCAGTCTACACTAGACGATTTTAGAGATCAACATTCTGATCAGGAATCAAGTCAACTTTGTCGATATTTAAATGAGCCATTTGGCTCTAAACAGTTGACTTTGTTGCATTTGGTGGCTCAGCTGGGATATTCCGGTCTCGTGCGCCCCCTAGTGGCTAACGGGGCTAGGCCGGTGGCCAAAAATTCAGACGGAAAAGTTGCCTACCAATGTTCGGCCAATAAAGCGACTAGGTCGGCTTTCGTTCAAGCTAGACTCGAACTAGAAGAGTCGGGTTTAGAGTTTGATTTTGAATGGAAGCAAAGCTTAATTCCGGAACAATCGACTTGTAATGCCGCTACGGAGCTGAGTCCTGAAAAGTTGCAGAAGAAAAAGGAACAGAGAAAAGCGCAAAAAGAACGATTGAAGCAGAGAAAAGAAATGGAAAGAAAAGAAAAAGAAGAAGTGGCGGAGAAAGAGCGTTTTTTGGCACTTTCAGACCGCGAAAAACGCGCACTGGCTGCTGAAAAACGCATTTTGGCGCAACAAAACGGCGCCTCTGGCGCAACTATTTCTCGCTGTTTCAATTGCGCCAGTGATATTACAGGAAAAATACCATTCGAGTATTCCAATAATCGATTCTGTAGCCCAGCGTGTGTGAAAATACATAGACAGAAGACAAGTACTGCTTAGCTTAGAATTTTCGTGTAATACTAATTGGTCTATGTATTTTCGCGAAATTTTGTGGAGTTAATATAGATTAATATTTATTCGGTATAAAAAAAAGTGAGAAATATTTCTTTGCCGTACTAAAGGATATTAGGATAATCGTGTTTTTGAAAGGTTTAAATGGGCTTTAAATGCTGTTTAAACCTTCAGATAAACGGATTTAAGTTTTAAAGTCGGTTAAATTAGACTGAAGCCAGGTTCATACTTGTCCTATTCTTGACCCTGTCATTTTGCCCGTAAGCAGTTGCGAGAAAATCACTCGGCCAAATGAGGCCACATTTTTGCCTGAAGAAAGTTGTGCACAAATCCACTTCGTGTGCAAACACAGTTACTTTTTCACACCAGCTGACCGAATTTGTCCTGGTCCCTGTCCTTATGTCCTTAAGGACAAGTATGAACTGGGCTCAAGGCGGAGAAAATTGTTTTGCTCCAGTAGTCGTCTAGGACTGATGTAAAAAAGTCTGCTAAGCTGATATGTGAGTGTTGAAGTACTATCATGCCATTGAGTTGTTATAAGTGGTTTGTGGGAAACCACTACTCAGTAATAAGTTTGTGGATGTAAGGGAATTTAATGGTCTGACACAGGTCTTAGCCATACGTTAACACGGGGGTCCATTGCGGGGGGGGGCTCGTGTACCAACATTTTGACTGCTCGTGTACCAAGTCAGACAAAAAATAATGCTGTTTTGGCGAAAAAATCTTTTTTTTAATATTCTGGCGAAAACACCGTGTTTTAGCGAAAAAATCAGCGATTTTTAAAAATTTTGACCGGAATTTAGCTGAAAATCACACATATTTGATAGAATTGCCCATATTTAAGAGCCCATTTCAGCGAAATTTCGCTTACCCTTGTACCTCCGGCTCTAAATTTGGGTGCCCTGTAGTTTGTACCAAAATCAAAAATCTGGGTGCGCCTCCCCTTGTCAAACTGTGGCTTCCGTGGTAGTACAGTTATTTTCCCTATTTTCAAGTAAATTGAATTTGCTTTTTTATTTATAGCAATTAATTTTTTGGTTTTGGAGGAATGCCCCTCTCCCCAGACCTTCGCACTTTCGCAGACTGCGACGTATATTGGTCTTAAGCCCCCCTCATTTTCAAAATGTTGGACGTGCTCTTGGATAGAATATAATTCCTAGATTTGTGGTTCTGACCATACATGGGCGTGGGGGGGGGATTGCTCCCCCCCAACCGGACCCCGCTCCCCCCCTGACAGACCCGCTCCCCCCAGACCCGCTCCCCCCCTGACAGGTCCGCTCCCCCCCAGACAGGTCCGCTCCCCCCCAGAATTTTTTGAAAGTAGCTTACGAAGCTAAATCGAGCGGCCGGGGAGCAAAAATTGAGCAAGTTGCTGCGCACGCCCCCCCCCCCCCCCCCCGGCCGACGGCTGCCCCCCCCACCCAGATTTCCTTAGCTGCACATGTGTGGTTCTGGCTAAAATCAGTTCTGTTCGTTAATAGCTTGGAATTGGTGTTGGTTTGTGTGGCAAGAGATAATGGAGCTGTAAATTCACCGTACATTGGTGGATAAATTCAACTAGTCATTTTCCTAAGTGAATTTGCTAATCCTGCTTCCGTTTGTACAAATTTAATTATTATGAAAATTGATGCTTGAACTGTTTATTATGACTAATAAATTTTGGCAATGTTCAATATATTAGTCTAGTTAAATTATCTTTTTTGGTTGATATTTTTTTGGCAAAATTTTTGTGTAAAATTGGGCCTAAGCCAAAGTCACCAGCATAAGATACAAAAATGTCTAGCATTTGCTTTTTCCTCTCTCCACAACAAGATGATTTCATTTACATAATTTTTTAGGACAAAAATTATTCGAAACAATTTTTTTTAGACACAAATTCTGCGTTTTCCATGATCTCTGTTACTCAGAAATGCAGGTAAAAGTAGATAGATTAGTGCTTTATTATGTTATTGAAGTCACACATTATTGATTCACATAAAGCTGTGATGTGACATACTTGTTATCATGTGCCAAATATATACGTATAAAAGCATATAATGTGAAATAAAATATTTCTTTTCAGTTTCAGTAGTAATGATAAAACAGTAATTTTTGCTTGGCCTAGCATATTTGTTCTGTCACTTTGGTAGTACTGTGTTGATTTATATCAAGCCGCTGCGATTTGTAATAATTCAAAGCTGAACAAACGTTTGATTTTACAAATTCCCTTTTGCTATTAAGCCGAGATAGTAATTTTTATTTTAGAAATTTCACGAAAATTAATTTCAGATTGTGCGGTTCAAATCTCATGATAGTCAAGTTATCCAGTGAAAACCATGAACCGTGAAACTTGAAGTCATTCATTGGTTGCAAATATTAGTGAACTTTTGAAAACCACTTATATTTATGACGCTTATAAACGGTGTCCAGGATTGTATGCACGTAGATTACGTCGGCTGTTACAGAACCTACACGTGACTAGGATATGCAACTCAGACGTGCAGAATGAGTTTTTGACAGTCAGGTTATAACTTCACGCGTTTCTGTAGCTCGTGTACCGCGTCTTATCGAGCCAAGGCCGACATAGTTTTTAAGGGCCTATTCCTTTACCGGATTAAACTGACTGGACTTATTTTAGTCCGACGTTTTGGAATGACAAATCAGACTAAACGAGTTAAAATAAGTCAGCGGCTTAACTTTAGTCTGACCCCATTTCAAAACTACCACTGGACTAAACGAGCTTAACATTAGCGTGCAGTTAAATCCAATTGAAAAGCAGCGCGCTAAAAGTTAAGTCCGTTTAATCCGATTCCGGAGGTTTCGGAATGGCGTTTTTACAATGATTTTTAAACCGTTTAGTCCGATTATAATGAACCCTTTACTCCGGTACAGGAATAGGCCCTAAGTTTATTTACGATTGAGCAGGCGAAGAAGTAAAACTAATATTTGGAACTAATAATGAATGACTTTGACTTAGCTAGACTTTTGTCTGCGTCAAGCAAATGTAACAATAGTTTACACACATTATCTAGGTAACATATTGGCAATATATTGTAAAAATTTCCAACGGAAGCATTAAGTTAACGCAAAGTTATAACTTATTTTCTAGCTTATATCAGTGTTCCCTACATAATGAATCGCAACTGATCTTTTATGAAACCGGGCCCAGAAGATAGACCAAAGTTCGAAGTTCACACCTTTTTGTGAATTTGGTGATGGGTTGGCACGCCTCCAGGGTTGGCAAGTCTCGGGTTTGCACCCGAGACCGAGACCGAGACCAGGCAACCGAGACCACCCAAACGAGACCAGCCCTGGGGGGACCTTTTTTATGTTTCAATTTTAAAAATTTGAGATACTTTGAAATGTGAAAAATCAGTGATTCAGTTACAAAAAAGTGACGTTAGATTATGTTGTATGAGTGTGTGACTAGCCAAGTGATTGACAGCCGGAAAAAAGGATTTTCGCGCTATTTTGTCAACTTTTGGTATTTTTTAAAAGTTTCGCACACCGAGTACGACAGGGTGTTTTATAGTGCGTTGCATATATTGGCACTTTGGCAGTCTGACTCAGGTACCAGCATAGAATCGTCCGCGCTGGTGCAGTGGTTGTGGTGCTACTATCAGAAGTTCTGATAGGAGCATCATCACGGACCAGAAAAGTTTCTTCCGCTGATACAGCTATGTGAGGGCAAGGTTTCGTGCCCCAAGCACTCTATGGACCAAAAAGCATTTGATTGTGCTTACATAGGTTTTTTTAGATACTTGATTTTTTGACACTGAGAGGTTACGGCTCAAGAAATTAAAGTAAGCTGCCACCCAATTTGCGCTTCGTAAAGTTGCAGAAGCCAGCAAAATTTTAATTACAAATCAGCTACGAAGTTAGCACTATTTTGGTAAACGATGGTCAGTAATAAGTATATATGTTTACTGTTTAACACATGCTTGAGAGGTTCAACATACGAATGCATAATCGCTAAGTTAGACAACCTATTCTCGGTCAAACTTTAATTAATAGCTTGATGTACAAAGTTTAAACTTGAAGTTAGTTTGCCGGTGAACTGATATTTTTCTGCAGCAGACAGTTTTGACTATTTTATAGCTTGGCATTCTATTTGGAAACTTAAATTGTAAAAAAATCTTGGTGATTTCAAAAACTTCAAGTCTCATCTGAAATACCGAGACCACCCTATGGCAGGTCTCGGTTTTCCTACCGAGACCGAGACCGAGACTGCCAACCCTGGTCCCTTCCCCCAGTCCAGAGTTTGGAATTTACTGAGCTGATATTCAAAATTGCGGTACCATTGGACTCATGGCCTCTAACTAACTTTGACTCATGATTTTAAAATCAATTGTGGAGAAATTACAAAAAAATTAACTTTTTTGTTCGATTTGTGAAAAAATAGCATTTTTACGTGATAAACTTAATTTTTCAAGAAAAAATTGATTAATTTTTTTTGAAATGGGGATTTTCTGATCTGAGATGAAAGGAGAATTCTGAAACTGATTTTTAGATTTTGTAACCACTATAAATTGAAAATCTGTCCAAAAAAATTAAAATTGATCAAAATTCATGAACTTCATAGTGCCGATTTTGAAAAAAAACCCTGATATGAAGACGTCAGGTGAAGGGCAAAATGTCCGGGGTACCAAAATTCTGAAAATCAGTTTAGCAAATTTCTGATTCCGGACCGTGAGAAGGGGAAACAGCGGGCCAATTCCTAAAATGGATTAAACGGATTAGATTAAAATTTATTTGCCTAATAACTAATCTCAATGGTGAGATAAACGTACAAAATTTTGTGCACAAGCGGAGAGTATTACATATGATTGCTTTAGCAAATTTTATATTAAGGTGGTAGTTGCGTTTTCGAGGATTTTGTGATTTCTATGTAAACTTTGCGCCTCCAGTACTCAAGTTATAATTGACGCCTGAGCATAAATTTTTGGGACAATACTGTAAAGGTCAAAATCCCCAGGCATGTCTCTCACTTTTTCGAAATTTCACCTGTGGACATTTTTAGAGGGTTTTAATTACAAGAAAATATCTTAAATTTTCGCTGCGTTTGCTTATCAGCTATTTTCTCAGTAAATTGACTAGTTATTAA
The DNA here is from genome assembly GCA_030248245.1 of Trissonchulus sp. WLG1_4. Taxonomy (NCBI): domain Eukaryota; kingdom Metazoa; phylum Nematoda; class Enoplea; order Enoplida; family Ironidae; genus Trissonchulus; species Trissonchulus sp. WLG1_4. The sequence continues at coordinate 13,378 of JASANF010017117.1, forward strand.
AAAAGTGGGGGACATGCCTGGGGATTTTAAACGTGTCAAAAACCTTACCAACTTTCAGCCCCAACAGGTAATCGTATGATTCAGAGCTGTGGCGCAAACTTTTTGTAAAAAATTGTAATATTTTGGAAAGGACCTTTTTTTAGTTGCTTATACTGAAAACAAAATCACAGGTTAAATTTCAATGCATGGCATACATTTAGAAAAGATATTGTTCTACCTCATGCAAAAGACCGCTTGCGATTTGAATTTGTAAACGCTGAGCTATAGCTTTTCAAAAAAACACCTAAAAACGCAATTACCCCCTTAAGTCGTAGTCGATGTCAAGAGTTATTAACAAAACAAATTTTAATCTAATCCGTTTAATCCATTGTAGGAATTGGCCCAACGAAAAAGACACCATGATACATAGGTTTCAGAGGACACATTTGTTCATGAATTAACGCTGAAACCTATATATAGTTGTTTTGTTTGCGAAGCTTTTAGCGTTACTAATTAAGCCATAAGCTACATATGTACGTATGTATGAGACCTGCCTGTATGTTGGTACGGTATATATATACATATATACCTTCATATATAGGTATATATGTATATACTATTTGTTTATAACATGCATATAATACCGTGGGTATGGTAACAGCTAATTTGGAATTCCACTGATAAGCTTTTGTTTGACGCCAAGGTGTCTGTATATATTTCATATCCATTATATTTAATTATATATATTTTTTCCGTTTGTATAGACAGACTACAGCACTGTAATTTTGACTTTTTGCTTTGCCTTCAGGCCAAATGTAACTTTTTCTGTTTACTTATGTAGATCAAAATTCAATTGGAGGCTACTTTGAAAATTTCGTTCAAAATTTTAAGTAGAAACTGCTTAAGCCTTACAATTAAATTAAAGAAGTGTTGTTTTCTTGTGTGCAGTAAACGTTTTCTGATTACTCTGATACACTCGGAAAAACCGTTGTCCAGAGTTTTTACGAAGTCTGCACTCTTTTTCCTGGAGTTCTCTCTTTTATATACCTGGACCCAATTTTTGAAGATGGATCATGCCCGTTCTATACTGTATGGTGCAGCCTACAGCTAAATTTTTTTAAAAAGCTGACAAAACCGTTTTCAGCAAACGTCCATGAATTCATCAGTGTTCTTATCAGTTTCGCTATTTCAACCCAACAGTGCGGTAGTGAATGGTAAAGGACTTTACTGATGGTTCGTATTCGTCCTTGTCCTTTTCCGTGTCGTCTTGCCACTTGTGCAAAAAATAGCAATATATAGGGACAAGGACAAGGACGAATATGAACCGGGCTGTATAGTCAGATGGGGTAAAAAAAATACAAAATATGAGTACAAGGTTTTTTTACTTTCCTGGATTAAGTTTCTCGGGCAAACTTTTTTCCAACAATACCTCGCGGAGTTGCTCTACAAAACCACATATTAAACTTTTTTCTCTGTATTACTAATTTTATATAAATCGAAAAATAAACGTATTTTTTACCCCCATTTTGGGGGAAAAAATACGGTCGCGGGGAAAAAATACTGCATACTTAAATATAGTCTTAAATTAGTTAAAATTTCCTTTATTGCTGTCAATATTCAAATCGTTTTGTACCAGAACTTGTTCCCAGATTATGTATTTTAAAGAGTGAATAACCAATAGCATCATCAGCTTCGCAACTTAGGCATCTGTGCGTCTGTAATGTGTATTTATGTAGCTGGGTTCATCATTTGAACACCCTTGTGTAGCTGGAACCGCTCTGTTAGCAGTCGGTGGTCGTAGTACACTTGGCAGCCGTAGCACCTCCCTGTGCTTACTTTCTTCCGCAAAGGAAGGTGCTCTGGTTTGAAAACACGACATAAAAGCAAAAAGTACCCGTATTTTTTCCCCACAAATTGACCAAAAATGGGGGGTAAAAAATATGGCTCCCGTACGCGCCAACCAGTACCAATAGAGAAGAACCATTCACAGTTTGAAAGAAGGCTAGTTGACTATGCCATATGCGCAGTTGGTGCCGGAAAACAACTATATAGACTCCGTGACAAGAGAAGCTTGTCAAAATTTTGTTGACCCTTGTAAAATGAGCCATGTTTTGGGTGCATGCTTTTGTCAGCTTCGTATTGTAAGCTGAACACAGATTATTACTAGGTAATATGTTTATGTAATGTAGCAGTAGTAGTGCTTCCTTTGTATGTATTCAACAGGCGTGTACCTGTTGGGGTTTTTCTTGGAGGGGCTGTATTTTTTTACCCCATGTTTCCGATCGTATTTTTTTTACCCCCTCTGACTATACTAGAATTATGTACGTAAATTTTTTTAAATCCAGTGTTTTTTAATTCATATTCCATATGAATTTCTATTCAATAAGGCTTCTTTTCTGTGGGAACGAAATTTGTCATTAGTTTTCAGCTAAAGGCTCCGTGTTTTGAAAGTAATTCTTGAGTCTGATTCAGTTTCAAAAAAGCTCTAATGAAGATTTCTTCTGTGAGTTTTGAAAAAGACAGCTTCTTAAAAGTTTTCTGGCAGTCTATAGCTTTTTTATGACATTTAGGTGACGGGTAGTTTTGGTCACGTTTAAAATTGTGGTATTTTATTTTTAAAACTATTCAACGCTCAAAAATGGATACACCTAGCTATAAACTCAATTGTTTTTATGTATATATACATTTTTATGCATTTCACAGTTTTAGTTTTTTATGTATTTATTGTATAGTTTGTTTAGAAGACTTGTGTTTCAGCGAAAAACTTAAATAGCGTAATATATGATTGTAAATAAATTTGATTATATATATCTATAGTAATGACTATATATCCAATGACACATATAATCAAGTGATTTGATTATATATAACGAACAGTTTGAATGACGAATTGTGTGATTTTAATCAAGTCCAATTTCGATGAACAAGCATAAATATACTTATTCTACTTTTTTATTAACTTTTGACTTATAAACGACAGTTTACTCGAATTCAGCGTATCATGTTACTGGTGTCACGAAAGATAAACTTTAAATCTTTTTTCTGGCGATATCAGATTTGGATTTCGATCCAACTTTTGCTGACTATTCTCTCATTTGGCTTCTGTGTGTTTTGGCTTTACTGCAGTGTCTACATGGTGTTAGCTCAGCGCTTACGGCCCCTGCTCACGCGAAGAACGACCTTTTTTCGACTTTACTCCATGGACGCTACGCAGAAAGGATTTTTGACCGAAAATTGCATCTTGGTCAACCGGGCAGATGAACCTGTGGGCATGGCCAGTAAAAAAGACTGCCATTTGTGGGAGAATGTAAAAACTGGAAGTATGCAGATTTATTTTTTAAATATTTTTATTTTTTTGATTAACCTGCAGTTATTGTAAGGATTAAAATTGGAATGTGGGGTGTCAGCTACAAAATTGGGTGTCGAATTTGATCTGTGGTGGACTGCACCAAATCGGTTTAGCTGAGGATGAGCTTAAAGCGATTTAGCTCCGGCTTAAATTCCTTAAATTGGTTCAAGTACGCTGCAACAGTGAAGACGAGTGCAATTGTCGCTTAGAATTTAGGTAAAACTTAAATTCTAAATTTATTTAGAGATTTAGCTGCATCGTGCGTATTTTTAAACTTCCGGTGTAAGCAGCCATATATACATGGAATTGTGGCGAATTCTAAGTGGCTGAGCCACAGGGGGGGGCGTCATTTTCCTTCGTGAGCACCTTTCAAACATTCGGGGGGGGGGGTGAGTTACCTTTTGCAGGTAGGGGGGACGGGTAAAACCTCTCCCCAAACCCCGCCCATGCCCATATATAGTCTACTCTACGTTGGGTGATACAGAGTACAGTAAGGAAGTATAAGAATTTGCCGTGATTAAAATTAATCATCTGAGATCTGACGTACAATATGTCAACTAAAATGTGACCAGAAATTGCTGAACCCTGAGACAAAACAGGTGGTGTGATTTTCGTGACTACTCGCTCTACTCTGGATGCTTTCAGTTCGTTCATTTCGTAATGGAATCGCTTGTTCCTTTTCGTCTGAGCGTCCAGGATTTTTTGGTCAGAGTTTAGTTCAGTCCAAAATCGGTTTTTTAGTTGAACTGTATTATTTGATATTTCAGAAATGTTACATCGTGCCTTCAGTGTGCTGCTGTTTGACGACAACAATAAAATGCTGTTGCAAAAGCGTGCCAGCACCAAAATCACATTTCCAGGTATAGAAAAACCCAAAAAACAGAGCAAGAACTATGGTTTTTTTATATTTATTTAAGGAAATTAAGGGATATCAAGGAAATATGATAGAATAAGGAATAAGAACGACGCAATATACAAATCTTTGTGTTACCGGTTGAATTTGGCTTTAATTTCTGTCCATTATTTTTTATGCTTGTCCAGTGCAGACTGACCCTTTTCTGTATATACACAATTATTGCGTTTGCGGACAAGTGTGGGTATATCAAAATGTCAAAATTCAGTAATATTTGTTCAGATTATTGGAGTATAGTGGTGTGGGGAAAAAACCCTACGCGTTTTGCGGGGAAAAAACCCTAGTGCTTCCTGGCCGAACCTTTAGACATAGGCCCTTTTTGAGTATGTAGGTGGAAAGCGCATCTCAAACTGACTTACCACACCAATTTTTGTGCAGTTCTGAGGCCTGTAGCCTTTTTTATGAAATATCAAAATTTCGCATGTTAAAAAATTTCGAAGTGACAAAATTTTCCAAATTTTTGACTTGACTTTGACTTCATTGAAACCGTTTATTCGGCCGCAAAACGTCGTTTTTTGTCGTTTTGGCCAATACCCCGACACCCCTTACGAAACCTGTTTTGATGATGTTTCACCAAAATTTGGCATTTTTTGCAATATTTATGTTTTAGCTCCTGCGTACCACTTAAATCCAAGAGTGATAGACGCGACCGGTGTTTGTCCACTGTTTCTAACGTAATGAGCGCAAAAATCTGTTTTTAATGCTTTTAAATACAGATAAAATGCATATTTGGGCAGAAGTCACTCCTGCCAAAAAGGGTCGATTTTTGACGAATCATTGTGAGTCACATGGGTGTCGGAGAAACGGTTTTTTTAGTCCATACTGCAGCCTGAGAGTTGTAGAACACGATGAAATTGTGTTTATACTCACTGCTAATAGAACAACCAGAAAAAGTGATAGGGTTTTTTCCCCGCATTAGGGTTTTTTTCCCGCATAGGGTTTTTTTCCCGGAGGTTTCGAGACTCATTACTCAGAAACGTGAGTAGTTAGAATCCATTTTATTAGTGCAACAGTTAGGCGAAAGATGGCCGTTATAACAACCGCGAGCATTAATAGATCCGATTTATGTAGAGCACAGGACGACCCGAAAAGTTGAAAAAAGGGTTTTTTTCCCGCACCACTATAAGAATTAAGAACTAGACTTGAGATACCCGCAAATCTTAAAAATATAAAAATTTCAAAATTCATAAATAGTTTGTTTAGATTATTGGAGTAGGAACTAAAGTCTGACCAAAGATTGCTGGATCCTAAGACAATAGAAAACACGTTATTTTGAATTTATAACGAAAAGAACGAATTCCGGCATTAAGAGTATATACAGCGAGTAGTCAGTCACAGAAATCACGCCACCTGTTTTATCTCAGGGTTCAGTAATTTTTGGTCAAACTTTTAACTTAAATGTTGAGTCTCATTCTGTATAGCAGATGTCAAAAAATATCAAAATGTCAAAAATATCAAAATGTCAAAAATTTGTGTTATTTTAGATTATTGGACCAACACGTGTTGCAGTCACCCGCTGCACGTGCCTGGGGAAATGGGGCCGACCAGCGCGGAGGGGGTCATCCAGGCTGCGCGCCGAAAAATGACTCACGAACTGGGGGTGCCCGCCCAACAGGTTTGCAGCAGACAAGCTTCATCAAAATAGTTGCTGTACACACTATGAGTGTCGTCGACGCTTGAAAAATTGTAATTTTGTAAAAAAAATGTTTTAATGGCAAGTTGATTAATAATATGCAAAAGACCGCTTGGAATTGCTTTGTTATAACAATGAAAAAAGCTGCGAAAAGGTTAATACCCCAAATCTCTTCTTAATTAGTGTCATCGCCGCTAATCTAGTTAATCCCCCCTAATCCATTTAATCCCCTTCTAATCCCGTCTCTAGTTTTTTACTTAGTTTCCTAATCCATTTAATTCCCCCAGTCTCTTTTCGTAATCCGTGTAATCTCCACTAATCTAATTAATCACCTCTGTCGTTTTTTCAGCTCCCAGTGGATCAATTCACCTACTTGACTCGCATCATCTACCGCGCGCCGTCTGACGACCAAACCTGGGGCGAACACGAGCTGGACTATATTCTGATATTTCGTGCCAAAGCCGGCCAGCCAATCACAGTGCAGCTCAATGAGAACGAAGTGGGGGCTGTGGAATATGTGGACCAGAAAAGGATGAAACAGATATTGAGTTAGTTTGTCCGTATTTGGCACTTGTCCGTATTCGTTCGGAAGAGATTGTCCGTAAGCTAAGGTCGTATTTGTCCGTTAGCTAGTGCATAAACTGCTAGGGCATGCTGCAAGTTGATCTGTCAAATTCTGCGCAAATAGGTTGCGATTCCTGGTTAAACTCATGCACAAAATATGCAAACCATCTCAAAGATCTTAACAATTTTGTACAGGAATCAAATGTGCTTACGGACAATCAAATACCCTTACGGACAAGTGTGAACCGGGCTTTAGAGGTGTGTGTGTCTGATTTTACTTGTGCTGGAATTCATAACCTAACATACCAGTTTTTACTTAAAAGTGTGTGAATCACGAAAAATTTGAGTCGAAACACTCGAGGTGGATTTCACAAAGGTGGTTTTACTAAAACCATGGTTTAGTAAAACCACCTTTGTGAAATCAACCCTCGGTTTTTAAGTGGCTTGGGGCAAATTCAAGTGTTTCACAAACTTTTGAGGAAAACTTAATGTTGGTGTTAGTTAAGCATGAAAATCATGCTTAAAAGCGTCTAGTTGCCAAAAATGAGTCTATTTAGTGCAGTAGAAAAACTGCCAAAGTTTATTTCTGCATTGCACTCTTTGCCCATTTTACTTCAGACGCCACCCTATTCCCTTCGTTTTTTAACTGCAAGTCTTTTCAATATATTTTCTTATTTTAGACGATCCGTCCGTCAAAGTCTCGCCCTGGTTTCGACTGATCTGCGAAAAGTTCCTTTTCAGCTGGTGGGATAGCCTCGACTCACTTGCCGACTTACAGGACCACAATGTTATACATGACTTAGAACAATAAACTTATTAATACTGAGTAATTAGTTTTTTATTGTATATTCAAAGATTGTCTAAACTTGATTATAACAATCATGTATGTGTAATTTTATAATTAAAAATTGTGACATAATATCTGAGTGCTGTGTTGTGTGGTGCTTTTAAGGTGGTAGTTACGTTTTCGAAGTTTTTAGCTTAAGTATTTTATGAGCCAGTCACTTTTAAACATTAAGTGCATACGCGTACAATTTTTGTATGTATGTTTCATATCACGTTTTGAAAATTAAGTAAATTAATGTAATGACTTTAAGCCTAGTTTTGTAAAATAACCAGAGCTTGACAGGTATTAAAACTTATCTGATATGCTCAATTTATTTGGTCCGTAAAAGATGTCTCTCCGTTTAATAAATGATGACCAAATGTTGCCCATGAAGGAGAAGAGCGTACTGTGGTGTAGTGGTAGCATTCTCGACGTCGACGCGAGTGGCCCAGGTTCGATTCTCGGTGCCTTTCTAGGTTTTTTTTCGAAATCAGAGTATCTTTAATCTCTCAACACATGAATATTAAAATACTAGTACTTTTTTAGGTCAATTTTTCGAAATTCAGATTTTGATGGCCACAGCCCACAGGTATAATTGACCCCCTGAACACGAATCTGGGGTATATTTTTATCCATACCTCTCGTGGACTCGCGTACGACCCACCCGCTCACCCCCCTCAGGGTACCCCCTCCAGATAACGGGTCCAAAGGGGACAATTTCGAAATTCATATATCCATGTGCAGGTGTAATTTGACCTTCTGAACACGAATCTGAGGTCTATTTTTGTCTATGATTCTCGTGGACTCGCGTACGACCCACGCCCTCCCTCGCTCCCTCAGGGTAAAATATTAAATAACTTCTATTAAATACGCGATGATGCCTCAAAAAAGCATTTGATGTGTTCATTTTTCCCATTAAAAATCAAAACCTCAGCTTAACCCAACAACTTGATGCGCCGTCAACATCAAAACAACTTGAGTCAATGTTCATAGCCAATATTTTTAACCAGCGTTAGCACAACTTTTCCTCAGCCTAGCCTATAATTTCTTGGCAGGAAGTTGAAACTCCAGGCAGTCGAACTTTTTTTGCCTCCACTCATTTCATTAACCACCACATTCCCCGTGAAATATGATGCCTTATGTTCTGCATAGCAGACAAACGCTAAAATATGGCCTCTGCCGTTTTCAGTACACCGCTGTTATTAATGATTGATTAACAGTTAGTCATTCATTAACGTGATTAAATACCTGCCGATTGGATTTAAACAATGGGGGACACATTTTGCGATTCAAATGTTTTTGGTAGTTTTTTTCTAAAAACTGACATAAATAAGGCTTTGTTTTCAATTTCAAGCTTTTTCAAAAGTTTTTTAATGAAGGCTGACCCCTGATTTTTTTAGTGCCCCCTTTTCGTAAAACTAGAGGTCATGTGCAAAGTACACTCACCGCTATAAGTTGTTAATGCGCTTTCACACAAATTTCTTTCAACTTTCCGACGTCACGTATTTGTTGTGAGTTTATAATCGGATTGGGAGTTTAAGCTAAAATCTTGACGAGATTGTCTTGTCAAGTTTGTGTCTCGCGTCTACGATTTATTTTGTTTATTAGTCAATGGATTTTTTTGTTTTCTTGTTATTGTCTGGCAGGTTTTCAGTTGCTTTTAACTTATTGGGCGGAGAACCTAAATTTTTTGTCCTGTTGTGTAAATATGTAGTTATATTGATAATAAGGCAGGTTTTCGTAATACATAGGCTGAAGATTCGCATTCCTTTACCAGATTAAAGGAATTAATTTTAGTACGACTAAACAGTTTAAAATTCATGCTTAAAAAGATATTCCTAAACCTCCTGATTAATTGAACTTGTAACTTGTAGCGCTATGTACATTCATACATGTACACGGGGTCTCGGTCTGAGGGGAGGGGAGCTTGTCCCGAAATTTTCCAAATTTTAGGGGGGACTTGTCCCGACGTTTCGGGTTTTTTGCTTAATTACTTTCAAGTTCTCTGCTTTAGCGGAAAACGCTATGACTATTTGCGTGGCGAATTATGTTTGTATTAACCGGTTGTCATGACTCAAGAGTTATTGGCAAATATACTTTAATTGAATCCTAAATTAATAAGTAGTGATTCAGCTTAATGATGTTTTCAGCATTTTCATAAACACTTTTAATCAAGCCAAAACTAACTTGTTTAGACCGGTAAAGGAATGTTCCCTGAAACTGTGTTTTAGGGAACCAGTAGGTTTTGTTTACTAAACCAATTACATAATAGCTTTACCAATAACGTTACATAAATCACGTGGTCTTCTTGCATCATGTTATCTGTGTAAACACCTGTTGTTTGGTTTCTGGCTTATTTAGTCACGTGAGTAGACGATTTTGCTACACATGCTTATTTTTTTTATTTTTTGGAGGCGAAATTATAGGTGCCAAATGTTTTTTCGTTTTTAGAAATGATTTTTCGATAGTTTGGAAATGGGTTCTGTTTCCTGTTGGTTAATAGATTATGTCAGTTGGTATATTTAGTGTTATAAGACCTGAAACTTGTTGGTATGTAGGAAAGAAACATTTTTATGCTAACTCCTGTCGACATTTTAAAAGAGTTTTTTACTTCAAGAAAACTTTACTTTTGTTTTATAAATAGAAAGACGAAACTTTCTTGTGGTAGTACATTGCTTAGTCAATCACATTACTTGACTTCGGTATTATGACCCTTATGACCTGTATTATAGTCATTTTTCATTTACATGTAGTTTATTCCATAAGCTTACATAGCGATTTTAGCATTACAAACTACATTGTAGCTCTGCCATGTTGTCCACTCAATAACCAAATCTCATTAATTAAGTGTTCAGCACTGAATTATTTAAGTTCGATTGATTTGTGTAGGATGTTGGAGTAAGTATTAGCTTCACGAGTCACTGATTTATTAAATTATAGGCATTTAACATAATCCTAATCTCAGTTTTTCCGCTAATCGGCTCTGTGACTCAACACTTTGTGCTAGTTGATGTATTGTGAAGTAAGATAGGCCCCCTAGAGTACTTAAAGGGATTTACGAGAGCTCATCATCGGCCCAGTATCTCAATAATAGAGCGCTGGTCTGCAGATCCAGAGATGGGTCGTTCGAATCCCCCCTGGGTCATTCTGATGATGATGCTTCCGTTCTTTTGGAAGAATCCCTTCACCCTTTCTTGACAGTATATTCTCCGGGAACTTATCTTAGGTACATAACTAATAACAATGTTATTATTACATGGGTAACTTAGTTCTTAGCTTTGGATTAAAGCCGATTTTAAGAACTTTAATAATAGGATCAAAGTGTGGTGGTAAACAGCTATTGGGATTGGTGACGAATTCGACGCTAATTACGCTAAAGGGCCAATTTCGTAATTGTCGCAATTCATCTTTAGTGTCGATTCATAGGTGATTCATTAAAAGCGGTGGTTTATTAATTGATTAATTATTTTTTACACAAATATGCGAATCCGCCTGGTGTTTTCAGACTAGATATGTACGACTGACGTTTGTTTTCGTCCTTTCTTTCTACACATTGATAACCAAACAGCGCTGCGCATCGAAGCGGAGTGGTCAAGTGGTCAAGCGCTAGTAACGAAATCTGTTACAGGTTACATCACGGGTTCGACCCTCAGGCCCAAGGTTGTCTTTTTTTGCAAAAACATTCCGCAACTTTTGTTTTTAAAAACCGTGTTGACAAAACATTTCTGTGTCAAAATATGCAATAAGATATTTTTGGCAACATGGCATGTGTTTTCGACAAATTTTTTGAATTCAACACC
>JASANF010017118.1:0-14315 GCA_030248245.1 Trissonchulus sp. WLG1_4
AAATTCGTAAAAAACCTCTTTTTTTAACTCATTTCGTGAAAATTGTTGAATTGGCTCAACTTGTACAGTAAAGCTATAGGTGCTAGAAATTATATTTAGAGCAAAAGACATACAGTAAATTTAGAAGTCAGAAGTAATTGCTTTAATAGCAAAAAAACTTAATTATTTGTATGTTTCTAAATTTGCGAGGTAGGGTACAAGTATTTTGTGCAGCCAAGTTTGTTGCTTAATATTTCTTGATTTCTCTAATGTCTTAAAAACGACCAAGAAAACATGCAGTCACGTAAAGTTCGTGAAGGAATCGAACATGGGATTGACTGACAATGGACTACATGTTTTCAATTTATTATTAATAAATTAAATATTATTTTAAAATGCTCGTGAAGTTGTAACACCCTCAAAGTTTATAAACCCCATAACGAATGCAACCGACACAGTTGGCGTAGTCGAACGGTTAAACTTTTTTAGGTCCGCTCACCGAACATGTGTCGACTCGGCACAAGTCAGTAACCTGATGGCACTTGAAACGGCTGTTTGAGCAAATTAAATTTTTTTATTTCGTTAATTTTTTGTACATTTACTGAATGTTTTACAAATATAGTTGATTACAGTTCGTATATCAATGTAGTAGTTGCAGAATTAGTAAAAATTCGGTTGTTTTTCAGAGTTTGCCAGTTATTCCTGGTATTTTCTGTTTTTCCTCCACCAGTCCGGAATTCGGAATTTATAGAGCCGATTTGAATAATTTTTGCACCAATGGACTCCTCTCGACCTCAGGACTTCAAAAATGCAAGTTCTAAAAAAATTTAAATTTTTTTTCAAAATTTCAAAATTTTTCCAAAATATATACAAAATGCGGATTTTTTCATTTTTTGGGCTCAGCGAAATTCCTCTTGTGCCAATTTTTTTGAGTTTTGGATCACTGAATTTATAAAAATTTTCATAAATTTAAAAATTTTTTTTTTTGGGGGGGGGGGGGGGGGGGGGGGGGTTTTTTAAAGTCTTGAGGTCAAAAGAAGATAATTCCTGCAAAAAATTATTCAAATCCGTTGACTAGACTCCAAATTCCGAACTAGATAAGGAATAAATAAAAAGATTACATTGTGCCTCAGCTTATATATAATACGAAATATAACGTTGAATATAATGACCTGGTAATTGGTTAAAGATATTGGTAGGATATTGGTAGTGTGGTGTCTGGCAGTAATCTCATTTAACATCATGCAGCGCTGTACTAGTTTCTCAGTGAACGTACTCTTTCAAAGCAACAACCTCTTTTTTGCAACCTATAAGCAAAACTGCTTTGGCGACACTACCGCCTTAAATGCTCAACGACTTAATATGGAATTGTTACTGAAATAAATAACCAATTCGCACAAGAAGTCTGTAGCGGAAAAATAATAAAAACTAGGAAAGGAAAATGACCTGTAGGAGGAAAAAAGCATAATAGGACAAAATAAATAAGCGATTTTTGGTACATAAAATAGTTTTAAGTATTTATGGTAAACAGTTTTTCTTGGAGCTCGCCATCACTTATAGCTAAATTTTAACTTTTCCTTCAGCCTCAGTCAGTTGAAGTAAACTTTTACGTCACCCACAGTTAAACTTTTAACGTTACCCATAGTCAAACCGTAGCCGCAGTTAACTTTGAACTTTAACCTTACTCACAGTTAAATTTTAACTTTAACCTTACCCACAGTTTAACTTTAACCTTACCCACAGTTTAACTTTAACCTTACCCACAGGTAAAGTTAAACTTTAACCTTACCCACAGGTAAAGTTAAACTTTAACCTTACCCACAGGTAAAGTTAAACTTTAGCCTTACCCACAGTTTAACTTTAACCTTACCCACAGGTAAAGTTAAACTTTAACCTTACCCACAGGTAAAGTTAAACTTTAACCTTACCCACAGTTTAACTTTAACCTTACCCACAGGTAAAGTTAAACTTTAACCTTACCCACAGGTAAAGTTAAACTTTAACCTTACCCACAGGTAAAGTTAAACTTTAACCTTACCCACAGTTTAACTTTAACCTTATCCACAGGTAAAGTTAAACTTTAACCTTACCCACAGGTAAAGTTAAACTTTAACCTTACCCACAGGCCCGTATTCACATACTAAGTGTTATTCACAAACTAACGCTAAGCGTTTGCTAAGCGCTAAGCGCTTAAGTATGTTTAGCATGTTAAAAGGTCAAGTTTGTGAATAACACTTAGCGCTTATAAGCGCTAACACTAAGTGTAAACACTAAGTTTAAGCGTTATACTTAGTATGTGAATACGGGCCACAGTTTAACTTTAACCTTACCCACAGGTAAGGTTAAACTTTAACCTTACCCACAGTTTAACTTCAACTTTACCCCGTATTTTAAGAATTTACCTTTACCCTCTGGTAAACTTTAACTTTACCCTTACCCGCAGAATTAACTTTACCTTCACCTTACCTGTGGGTAAGGTTAGCCTAACTTTACCTGCAGGTAATTTTGAGAATACGGCCCCTGGGTACGCTACTGGTTGTTGGATATACTTGTAAAAAAGGAGGAAAAAACTCGTTGACAGAAAAATTTCCACAGCTCTATTTTTCTAATTTTTTACAAAAAATATTTAACGGGTATATTTTGGAGTCGTCGTGTGATTTTTCCAGACACCCAAATTTTATTACTGAAGAACGGACACCAAAATAAATCTGAAAAGATTTTCCAAAAAATTCAAACGTCATGAGCCAGACCTCAAGCCAGGCCACTATCGTAAAAAATGTAGTATTTTTTCGCAGTGTTGGCACAAACTCCAATTTTTGTGGCACAAATATTTTCAAATATACGTGGTTTAATTTTTTACACAACGCAAAGTCTGTCATGAAAGTGGGGCTGACGCCATTGAAAAGCGTAAAGTTGACAGCCCCACATTTCACAGTTGATTAACTTTTCACAGGTTGCATGAATCGTGCTAATTTTTGCGGCACAAACTGGGGCCTGTTGCTTAACTTTACAAGTCTTACAATTGTAACAATTGTAAGTGCAAAATCAGGTGATTCGTTACGAATTCATTATATAAAATCATTACGAATCACCTGATTTTGCACTTACAATTGTTACAATTGTGAGATTTGTAAAGTTGAGCAACAGGCCCCTGGCACAAACTCCAACCTAGTTTGTGGCACCAAAAGTGGAGTTTGTGCCGCAAGTGGGGCTGTCAACTTAAGGGGGCGCTCCGGGAATCAAGGATTTGGGCCTTAATTTTTAAAAACAGCCAAAACGACCTATCATCCTTGAAGGAAAGTTGCTCAAAATACTATTTCTGATGTTTTGACGTGCATATCTCCATAGCAAAAAATTTGGAAAAAATTGGACAATTTACTGATTTTATTCGACTTTTACACAAATTCAGCAAGTAAGCCAGTGCATCAACGCTTTTTGAGGTTTCGCAAACAGACGATACGTAGATTTTATTAGCCGTAATGAAAAATTAAAACAATTTTATTGCGTTTTGTGCAAAAAAATCGCACAAGAAACCATTTTGAGAAGCAGCAGACTCAAATATAAGCTGTGTGAATACAAAACCAATTTTTCGGCATTCGATTATAAAATGCTGGTAAGATATTTTTCTACAAAATTTTGCACAATATAGTATTAGGCTCTGCGCAGTTGAACAGTTTTTTAGTTTTTTAAAATAAAGCTTAGAAATTTTTTTATATGAATTTTATTGCTCAGAGTTCGACTTCGAAAACACATAATGACATTTTATATCAAAATCCGACATAATTGGTAAAAACCAAATTAATGTTCAACTAGAGAAGCACATAAGCTACATTTTGGTATATAAAGTGTGACTATACGCAAAGTATAAGCAGAGTTATCGTTTGCCGAAAATTCACTCACGTTTGGTGCTCTGGGAGTCACGTGACATGATCACGTGATTTGAAATTTTGCCTCCAGTGTTCCTTTGTGCCATACTACATATATGTATAGTAAATTTTGGCATTTGCCAACTTTTTCGCCAATTTTCGATGTAACCCCCGATTCCCGGAGCGCCCCCTTAACGCACCTGTGCGCCAGAGCCCGGATGGAATGCAGGATAACGTTTGCAGACCGGGGCAAACCGTTCAAAATCGCTCAAAAGCAGGACCTACCTAGGTCCGGGGTCACACACGGACACACGGTCACACACTGTTTTATGAACAAATTTGGACGCTACAGTTTAAATGTGAAGAGACTTTAAGGGGGCGCTCCGGGAATCGGGGGTTACATCGAAAATTGGCAAAAAAAGTTGGCAAATGTCAAACTTTACTATACATGTATGTAGTACTAGTATACTCTAGTGTATTCTAGTATCCTAGCGTACTCTTCCGTGTGAGTCCCTCGGCATCTGTAGCTAATACTCCTCGATACGATCAGACCAGTGAGTCTGTATCCTTCTGTTGGGTGGGTAGGCTGCGTCCCATTGTGTTCCTCATATTGTCCCTATTGTTGTCTTTCTGCGTACATGCATTGCCCCTATATATTTCTACACCAATAAACCCGTTTACTTTCCGTTGCGCTTTGTCTTCATTTTGCCCTCATCCGTAGCCAGGTAGGCGACTGATCACCTCTTTGCTCGGACCTGTTCAAGTTCACCGCTTGACTTCACATGGCTAGGCTGCCAGCATTGAGTGATCAGTGAAAATTTTCCGTTTTATTTTTACTTCAATTTGCAATGTGTGAACGGCTTTTTTGTGGCAAAATTTTAATTTTGTTTGTACTTGTATGAATGTTTTCCTCCACACCACGTCGAAATTCTGCTTCAGCTCAGTCTGATTCTATTGCTTTGAGCAAACCACGTCGAAATTGTGCTACGTACCGGGACAAGGAAAATTCTCAGTTGTCCCATTCTCAAAGTGCTAGTAACCTTGACGAAAAATCGTCGAAGGACAGAGAGAATTGCCAAAATTTTGAAAATTTTTCGCAGCTAGGGACAGCGAAGTCATTTTTGCAAGTTGCTACCGGAAACGGTTCGTTGGGTCCAAACTTGACAGATTCAACAATGGCTCGTCGTGACTATTTGATTTGTTTCAAAATCAATTTGAAGCCGTTTGAAGGCTCAGAGAGTAAGGTGAAAATCACAGATTGGGTCAGAAATTTTGAATCAAGTGCCCAGATAAACTCAGTTCCGGAGAATCTGTGGTACTCCCTGTTGTTGAATCTAGTCACAGCCTCAGTTTTCTCGCATTTGACAGAAAGTGGGCTACCCAACGATTACGAGGCGCTCAAAGCTCTCATTTTTTGCCTCTACGAACCCTTACCGGTAACAAAGGAACAGTGGGCAGATAAATTCTTTTCCCGATATTAGTTACCGAGTGAAAGCTCCCATATTTTTATCACTGACTTGCATTTGCTGGCCGTGAAAGCATTTCCGTTGGAACCCGAAAATGAGCGCTCCAAAAGAATTATAGAGCAGTTGAAAAAGGGTTTCCGACCGGAATTGCGGGCCAAATGCATCTCAGTTTTGGCAGATGCTAAAAATTGGACTGGGGGCGGAATCGAAAATTTATCACGAATCATGGATATAATTTCGGGAGTGGAGAAGGATTCACTGCTCGCTGAGGGGACAATGGCAACCGCTTCGGCCTTATTAGCAGGAGCTCGGAACGCTTCGTTGTTGCCAACGGATTTTCCGACAGGAGCTACCCCTGCTACTATGCCGAAACCCCCACAGATTGTTTGGCCTCAAGGCTAAACGAATACTTTACTGTGACGAAAAATTTTGGCGAACAGGTGGCACAGTTGAACAAAAAATTGATGCGCTTTCAGTGTCCACGGTCCCCGAATTTGAGAAGGAAGAATCGGATTTTACATACCCCTCCTATTTTGATTTTGCTGATGTTTGCCCGGAGCACATGCTCTACCTACCACCTATTTGCTTCGTGGGGGAATCAAATCGAGGGGGCCGCGGACGGGGTCAAAATCGAGGGGATTTACGTAATATTGATTGTCGGTTCTGTAAGAACTACGGACACTATGCTCGTGAGTGCCCTCAGCGACAAGAAGGGCGCGGTAATCGTGTTTTTTACAGCACACGTGGTAGACACTACCGTGGGCGCGGTGGAGAACGCGGCCGTGGCCAGGCCCGCCGTGAGGAGCACAACGACCGTAGACCGACATACCCCTCCCCATTTCCTGGACCCTCCAACAAAAATTTTCGTTAAGCGGGGGAGAGGAGGTCCCTGATCTCCCCCAAGCTGAAAGCGCAGGGGACAGTTTTTCAGAGAATTCATCTGAATTGTTTTGTGATATTGCCAGCCAAATTTCAGATTGCACAGTTGGGAGTGGCCACTCTATCGATGCCGATAGATTGTCACTAATAAATCCCAACAGTTCAAACATTTCTGTGGAGTCAAATTCAGACTCGTCAACTAACTCTAGTGCAATCTCAAATTTAACTGTATATATAGTATATATATATATATATATATATATGTATAACTTTCTGATATCGGCAGTGCCGAACGATGGAAAATTTTTCGCTGGTTTAATTCAAATTCTGAAACTGACCCCGGTTCACCTACCCAAACACAAGTGTTTTCCTGTGTAAATGTTGAGAACCCCCTCCACCTAATGCGTTAGTCGCATATCCCCACCCCTGTACTCAGTTTCAGCAACTATATTTCCAACAGGGATTGCAGCAGTACGTGCAGTGGCTCACACAAAACATCCACAGGAGCAGTTACCAGCCACCGGTACCGACCAGAGCCTCAAGGAGTGTTCCCCAGGGCCCGGGTGCATATTCTGCATATTCACCAAAAATTCCGCAGGCAGGTCAGGTAATAGTGCGCGAAATTGTACGTACGTATATAATAAATGTCGACAGCGCGAAAATTTTCAGTACGGATCCGATAAAAATTATTGTCAGCCACATTTCTCAAATTTTGATTAGGGCTGGCACGGTTACAAAATCACTATCCGTGTACACGGTTAGTTTCGAAGGCTAGTAACCGCGTTTACACGCTAACTAACGGTTACTGCAATTATCCGCGTGTGCACGCTAATTATCCGTGTAACCGTTTACACGCTAAGTATCCGTGTAACCGTTTACACGGATACTAACCGTGTAAACGGTTACTAATGGTTACACGGTTACTAAACGGTTACACGGTTACTAACCGGTTACACGGTTACTAAACGGTTACACGGTTACTAAACGGTTACACGGTTACGAAACGTCAAGAAGCAGAAGGGGATCTTTCTTTACTAAACAGCATCAGCCCAGCCCACAGGAATGATCTAGGGAAGATACGAACCACCCATATCTACATAGATCTGCAGACCAGCAAGCTACCATATGAGCTACTGGGACAATGCTGAGCTGTCAGTATAATTGCCTTTACATATCTTGAAGAATATAGCTTGCACACACATGCGTATATGAAGTAACACACAGGCATATCACTTGCGCGCACAATTGTGGGCTAATTTGCATAAATCCAGCAGCCTAACGAACATTTTTCTTAACGGGTACACGAAGTCGGAAAACGGATAGTGTAGCCGGTTAGACTATCCGTTTAGAGTAACCGTTTACACCATTCGTTTAGAGTAACCGGTTACACTATCCGTTTAGAGTAACCGGTTACACTATCCGTGTAGAGTAAACAAACGGTTACAGTATCCGCGGTTACTGTGTCTTAACGTGTACACGCTGTAACCGCTAAGTAACCGCGGATAGTGACCCCTAACCGTGTACACGCTAAGCTTAGCGTGTACACGGTTACACGCGTGTACACGGTTCGTACCGTGTAACCGTGCCCAGCCCTAATTTTTATCCGGATGCTCGTAATTTTGCTGCGCAATCAAATTCCCAGCGTCAAAAATTTTGGTTGCATAGGGCGCGGGGATCGCAGTACGGCGACAAAGGAGAGCAATCTGGCCATGCGACCAGACACTCACCCACGCCGCCTGCGAAGGTGTTTCGCAAAAGTTTCTCAGCAAATTCAAAATCAATTTCACATTCTGAAATTCCAACTGTGGTGCGTTTTGCAGTTTTGAGAGATGAAAATTCTGACGAATTGCAGAAAATTTGCAAAATTTCGGAAGCAAACGCACAGCGTGAGAAGACTGAGAAACGCAAAAAGCAGAAAAAGGGGAAAGTTCCAACTTCAAAATTGGTAGAGTTGAGTCAAAAATCGATGACAAATTCTGATTTGCACAGTACGCATATACGTAACGATGCGCAGGTTCGACGGGAAGCAAAAAAGGGGCAAGGAACCAAGGGCAAACCCAAAGAGAAAGATCCGCCGATGCCGGCGGAACGTCCCAAAAAGGGTGCGTCCAAGGTGTGTTATGCACCTACCCTAGTCCCCACCGGAAAAGAAAATCAAGCCGGTAATCGCCAACAGTCACCTTGAGGTGTGATGGGCGCCTGGAAGGGGGTGTTGGGTCCCGCGCCGAAAACGGTCTGCGGTCGTAGGGGGTAGGGGGCTGTCGGTGGGGCTGAAACGGAAGAACCTGCGCCATGAGATGACTGCAGTGTGGGGCTCCCTAACAATTGGTATGGACTAGATTGGTAGCAGGGGTATGGTGGGAAATTTGTGTGAGACGTATGCTGAAAGTGGGGGTTTAGATATGCATGATGGGTGTAGTTGGGGCCTACGGTGCCTGGCTCTGGCAAGGCCAGTAGCTGGGGTTGCTGTACTGATGTCCTGAGTACTGACTGTGTAGTTTGAGCGGGGAATGTGGCTTGTAGTGTATTACTACCTACGTTTGGGGGTGTGGGAAACCTTGAATTCTGCATTGGCGTTGCCGTTAGGAGTGGTTGCCGTAATGAGTGCCCGTCACCAAGAAGTGGCACTCGACAGCGGATTGGTGAGGTCGTTACCCTGGGAGTGGGCTCAACGGTCATACTAGGGTGGGTTGAGTTTGGCGTTTGGCCTTGCTGTTCGTTCGTAGGCCCGAGCGACCTACTATTATCCCTGTTTTGATCTCCTAGAGCCTGCTGCTTACAGGGGGGTTCCTGAGGTTGTAGCTGCGTGGTAACCACGTCAGCAGTGCCTTTTCCTAAACTAGTACTTAGGGTGGTGGGGCTTTTGGTGACTGATGGACGTACCTCATGTCTGGGGTGGTATGGGCGCGATGAGGGTCCTGGTGGCGCGCTGGGTGGATTTGCTCGCGGGTTCGGCTGGGCCATTTTGTATTTATCCTTTGTGATCTTTCGGCCACAGCGAGCGAGGTTTGGGACGAAGCTGCACCACTGCTTCCATACGACGTCAGTTCCTTTGTTGGAGATGTGCAGCTGGTCGTCAAAGAGCTCGGGTCGCAGCAAGGGTCCATCAAAGAAAGGGGAATGGTCAAGGGGGATGTAGGTGAACCCGTTGATGGTGCATGAGTCCAGCATGAACGAGTTGAACTGGTCGAGGAGGGAACTGGACAGGTCGTATTGGTCTTGTGGGGTAATGCCAGAGACATAGACCCGATCGGCCATGTCCCCAAAAATGTTGACCAATATTTGGAATCCCCGACGCCAGAAGGATTCGTCGCGCAGGATGTCGATGATGCCGAAGTTGATGATGACGAAATTGTAACTGTTCGGCATTATACCATACTCGGCCACTAGGCGTTGCGCGTCGACCATTGTTGTGCCGCCTCGTACGACAACGTCGCCGCCTTCCAGCCATGCGACATGCCTCATTTCCGAGTTGGAGAGGATTAGGCCCGTCTTTGCCAATGGTGCGAGCATTCGGCCACTGCACCAATCGGCGACGTCATCATCGGGGGCCACGGGGACTGACGTTTTGAATTCCGTCACGAATTGTTTGATCACCTCGCCGTAGCGGTTTTGGCCCGGCCATGCCTCAGACGCGAGCGATTTACCGGTGCTGCTTCCGGTTTGCCACAATTGGTCTTTTCCACACGCCCGAAAACAGGCGTTATTGGGCAGGGAATGAAGGAATTGGCCGACCTCTGGCTGCTGCTTAGCAACTAGCCGTAGGATCGAAATCAGGACGTCTTCTCTGACCAAGATCCAGGCAGGGGACTCATCACGTGCAAGCGCATCCATCTGTTGCCGCACCAAAGCAAGTTGTTTTTTGTCTCGAGCGTTCAGCACTTTGTCGGCAAAGAATTGGCGGTCTTGCTGAAACAGGCCGACATACAGCTCTGCTTGCAGTATGCACCAAAACTCGAGTTTTTTGGGCTTGGTGTTGACGATGATTCTTTGGGGGCGCAAGGGGGATAGTGGAAAGTCGTGGTCTGACACGTTGATGATTGTAGGGTTTGGGGGGCTGTGGGGGGGCGATGAGTCCGGGGGGAATTGGGGTGTGGGGGCACAGTCCATGTCTGGGGCGACCACCGCAGTTTCTTCGTCGCCCGATTCATCGAGCACAATGATGTCGCTCTGATCATCATCAGTAGCGGCCATTGCTGTCATCGAGCGTACCTGAAATGAAATAAGCAAACAGTTACAAGGAGAAAATAAATAAATACTGACACACGAATGATATATTATAGGGAGCCTGTAAAGTACGGAGTGCTCCACTATTCTGTACATTCTATCTGTACATTCTATACATGGGGTAAAAATGCATCACACTCGAGGGCGCAGATTATATCCGTGGCCCAGCGCTGTGATCGCATTCTTTGTAATAGCTGTGGTATTCTGGGGATTTTTCCTTATGGTATCTGGTTTGTTTAGTGTGTTCGTTGCAGACGGAAAGTCTTGCAATGCGGGCATTTCTCGTATGTGACAGCGTTTTACTAAGTTTACATGTATCCACTCTGGTTCTGAGTTAGGTTTATTGATTGGTAATATTAGGATGTTTGGGAGATTCGCATCGATGATTCGCATCGGTCCGAGCCATTGGTGTGTGAGTTTTGGTGTGAGTCCTGGTTTAGTCACGGGTTTGTGTACGTAGACTGTGTCGCCAATTTGGAATTGGCTGTCTTTTGCGCGTTTGTCGTACTGTTTTTTATATGTATTTTGTGCCTTTAAGATGTTTTTAGTCGTAATTTCCCATGCCAGTTTGAGGTTCTGTGCCAGGAAATTTGGGTAAGGAGGGTTGTCCTGGTATTTAGGGTTCGGCGCACCTATGGTCAGGTCAAAGGGTATGATGGGGTCGCGACCATACATCAAAAAGAATGGCGACTCCCTTGTCGAAGCGTGCGGTGCTACTCTGAGGCTAAAGAGTGCGCTAGCTATATGTTCATCCCAGTCGTTCTGTTGAGTGTTAGTATACATACTCAGAATGGTCATAACCGTAGCATGCTGTCGTTCGATTTGACCATTGCACTGTGGGTGATATGGGGTTGTATTGACCTTTTTAATGTCGAACAATAGACAGAGCTCACTTATAATAGTGGACAAGAAGTTTGCTCCTTTGTCCGAAACCAATACTGATGGTGGGCCATATCGTGCTATTATTTGCTCGAAGAAAATTGTGGCGATTGTTTCTGCTTTTCCATCTGGAATTGCAAATGCTTCCGGAAATTTCGTGAAAGCGTCCTGAAACTCAAGCAGGTACTTATTCTGGCGGGTTGTCAAAGGTAACGGTCCTGTAATGTCTACATGGACGCGATACCATGGTCCGCTTGGGGCAATGGGGACCAACGGCGCTTTTACGCCTGGTTTAGGGTTTTTCCGAGTCGCACATCGGGTGCATGACTGTACATAGGCCTTTATTTCTGAGCGCATTTTGGGCCAAGCGTAGCGTTGGCGGATTCGTTGGTAGGTCTTGTCGAATCCCATATGTCCGGCCAACGCTGAATCGTGATATGCCTGGAGTACATTTTCGCGAAGTTTCTTTGGCAATACCAGTGGAGGTCCTTGTCGGGTTGTCTTTCCCGTTGGCCTCAACACCAATACATTATTTTCTAGCCTGCAGGCCTTGGCGAAGTTTTTCAGATTGTTGGGCAGGATTATGTTTTCGTCCTTCAGGTGGTCAATAATTAATTTCAATTCGGGGTCGTTTCTTTGTTCCTCTTCGATTGATACGTTTGTCGGCATGGCTTGTATCGTTGCCGCTAATCTGCTGAGGGCGTCTGCATTTGCATTGGATTTTCCTGGTCGATGTACGATCTCTATGTCGTACGCTTGTAGGATAAGTGCCCATCGCGCAAGTCGAGGTGCTGGGTTTTTCACGGAAAGTAACCACTTCAGGGGTTGGCAATCTGTGACCACTTTGAACTTTTGACCATACAGATAACATCGGAAGTGCTCGATGCTCCAGACAAGAGCAAGCGCCTCGAGTTCTACGGAGGGGTAATTCTTTTCGTGTTTTTGAAGGCTGCGACTTGCGTATGCCACGACGCGTTCCTGGTCGTCATGTACCTGACTTAGTATGGCGCCTAAGCCATTCCCACTCGCGTCGCACTGTAAGATGAATTGTTTTTTGAAGTTTGGGAACGCCAGGATCGGAGGGCTAATCAAACGATGCTTGAGCTCGTCAAAGCTGTGCTGGCAGGCCTCTGACCAGATAAATTTAGTTCCTTTGGTGAGCAACTTGTTTAGAGGCTGGGCAAGGGCAGAAAAGTTTTTAACAAACCTTCGGTAATATGATGCCAGGCCTAAGAAACGACGGACTTGGTTGGTGTCTTTTGGCGCTGGGTAAGTCTTGACGTTGATGATTTTGGCAGGGTCCGGTCGGATACCATCACGAGAAATGATGTGACCTAGAAATCCGATAGATTGTTTTGCAAAGAAGCATTTCTTTGGCTTTAACTTCAGGTTGTAGCACTTTAGACGGTCGAGAACGGTAACTATGTCCTGCAGATGTTGTTCGAACGTTGGGCTGAAGATCAGGACATCGTCTAGGTAGCAAAGGCAGATTTGAGGGCTTAGCCCCGTTAATGCAAAATCCATCAGGCGTTCGAACGTAGCGGGGGCATTTACCAGTCCGAACGGCATACAGTTAAATTCCCAGAGACCCATGAATGAGGTGAATGCTGTTTTTTCACGATCCTTTGGGTCCATTTGGACTTGCCAATACCCCGATGCTAGATCTAGTGACGAAAAATACTTTGCATTTTGTAGAGAATCGAGCAACTGGTCGATTCGGGGAAGGGGATAAGTGTCAATTTTCGTGATCTTGTTCAGTTTGCGGTAGTCGACGCAGAATCTATCGGTGCCGTCCTTTTTCTTTACAATCACAATTGGGCTTGACCATGGCGATTTACTAGGTCGGATTATGTTTTTCTGGTGCATTTCCTGTATATGTTTGCGTATCACTTCTTCTTGGGCCATCGGAATGCGATAGGGTCTCTGCTTGATGGGTGGGTTATCACCCGTATCGATCCGATGCTTAACTATATCTGTTTGTCCTAAGTCCAACGATGTCGCTGCAAAAACGTCTGCTCTCGTTTGTAAAACTGCCATCAGCTCTTCCTTTTGCCCGCTGGAAAGGTCTGAGGATGATAAATCTAGCTGTGATAGGGCATTTGGTTTGGCGAAGCTCTTATCAGCAATCAGAAATGTTGCTATTTTTGGGATACTCTCTAGCTGTCCGATTTTGGTACCAGCGTATAGCTTGACTGGCGTTTGGTGAGGGTTAGCAAGCCGTGTAGGTACATAGGTTGTTTGCGGTCGAACCAAAATACGGGCCACGAAAACGTTTTGACGTCCTTTTGAGGGCTCAAGAATGAAGTCGTCGTTGCTCAGTGGTTCGAGTGTGTACGTTGGTACGATAGCTTCTGTACGCGGCGGTACAATGAGGTCACTATGTAGATAGACCGGGTGCTCCACTCGGTTAGCGTTCAAGTCTTGACGTTCTCCGGCGACGCGTACGGATGGGGACGAGAAGTCAATCACTATTGGGCCGAATTTCGCCAGTAAATCGCGTCCGAGGATACAATCGATGTAGTCGTGCTTAATGACATGGGCTACGTGCTCGTGTGTTTGGTTTCCAATTTTGAAAGCAACCAGCAGTGCACCGAGGATCACTAGACTATGTCCGGATGCTGAGAATGCTCTGGTAACTGTTGTCTTCATGGGTCCTATCTTGGCTTGCACTAGGGTCAATACTGGGCAACGAGCCCGTGTCTAGTAGAGCTCGATGCTTCATGCCGTTAATCCAGGCCTGTATCATTGGTGGGGCTACAGGTGACGGTGGAGAGATCTCGTACGATGGTGGCCACAACGTATTTCGGGCACTCTGTTCGTCAGCTGATTGGTTTCGATGCACTTCCTGTGTTCGTGTTGTTGTGTTACAGAGAGTTTGCCCGTCGCCGTTGTCGTCAAACGTGTCCTCAATACTCTCGCGTTGTGTTCGTCTGTTTAGCCAACGGCGTCGTAGGAGGTACTGGCCGATGATGTATAAAAAAGCTACGGTAGCCACTATGACAGCTGCTACTACCGCAAT
>JASANF010017119.1:0-13477 GCA_030248245.1 Trissonchulus sp. WLG1_4
TATACCGCCCAGGACGGGGAGACACCCTATCCAGGCGAAAAATACGTAATTAAAGCTTCACTTATACACCAAATTAACAAACAGAGCATTCAAACCAAACCATAGAGATAGTTCGCTACAACTAAATAGTCTAATAAATGTCGTTTGTCAAAATAAAAACCAATGCGGGCACCTAATGCGGGGGAAAACCTCCACATACCTCCCCCCCAAAAACGGACATGACAAGGGAGGCTGGACGCGAGTCCGTCCCTCAAACTACAAGGCCCGCCGCCCCACGACCCGCCGGGAGCAGCTCGCTCAGCGCCGGGTGAGGGGCGGGGCGGCGGAGCACCGGCGCGGCCCTCGTTCACTGGGTGGACTTTGTGCAGCGTCAGGGGCTTGTCCGCCATATTTGGGCGCCAAATTGCGGCAAGACGGCCGCGTAGCGTCGAAAACTATATAGGTAGGCGTACCTCTGCACACCACATCTTACGCTCTGAACAACACAAAACAAAAAATACTATTGCAGCAACGCAATCAAACAACCAGTGATCTTAATGATTATAGAGAGGGGGGATTGTGGGGGGGGGGGGGGGATACATGAACTCAGGCGGACGATATAGCTACAACTGCAACTGAACTTGTTCCATGATTTCCGGAAGGGGGAAAATCCGAGTTCAAACCGAGCTGGAACAAGATGGCGCGGAGGGAGACGTCCGCCACGCGCAACGCGTCGGGAAAGTGGCTTGGATAGCTGTGACTGCTGACAAAGTATACTGTATACCTTCTCAGAAACAAAATCACAGTGTACACGTGTAACAGGTTGACTCTACACCAAACCAACAATCATTCTAGATGTAAGCGAAACAAGAAGACAACAAAGAACTCACAAAAATTTAAGATGTTGCAAAGAAATTAGGTACACTTGACTATTATTCAACAGAATAGCAACTTTCATTGTGTCATCTTTTGATTAAAGTATCGTAGCGGGATACATGCGGCAACACATCAGGCACTGTTATTAGGCAAAAATAAATGTAATTGGAATAGGGACTCTCAATGAAAACCTTTTATCCACAGAAAACCATTCACAAGCTCCTATTTTTTGACCATCATATTATTGAAATTAGGTTAGTGTCTTTTTGTTGCAAAATTAAGGCCAAAGTGGGGTGTTTTTCTGTTGTTTTTACTACTTGAGTCAGACTGACTGACTATTATTCATGTATACTTAAATAACTAGGTAGAATTTTTTAAGGGGCAGTTTTGTAGTTTAGAAACAAGCCCCCTGTCCCATAACTAAACATCCAAACTTTTGCTGAAATGCTCAGCTTCTCATATTCAGAATTCGTTTCTCGTCCCCGTTCCCCTGCCTCTTGTGTTTAAGCACTTAGTACAATGCTTCTCACTTGCGCTTCGGGAACACAAAAATATGGCCCCCTAAGGCTGAACTTTGGGGCTCAGCTGCTGCAAAAAATTAACACGAGACTTTTTTTTTCTTCTTGCATTCCCCAGTCTGGAAGTACAGCGACTGACCTCAATGCTGAAAAAAATAAATCTGTCCGTCCTGGCTAGTAAGTCTTGCAATTGTCCTCTAGGACAAAACGACAAAAAAAACTGTACAACAAGCACAAGTTAGCACCAACCTCCCCGGCCCGCCGCAAAACGCCACACCACCCCAATCTACCAGTTCCTTGCTGATCTTCTTTTTGTTCCTGCACCCATCTCGGGGTCGCCACCTCGCAAGAACGCCGCGATCTCGCCACCCGTCATTGCACGGCATCCCGCCCACGTAGCAGCACGTCTCCTCAAACACAGCACCATCATTCAATCACAGGGGGCGGGGAGGGATAAACTCTCTTGAGGAATATCTGTTCTCGGCACAAGTCTTCACATTTGACGGGTTCGCAGCAAGTCCCCTGCTTGTGCCAAAAAAAAAGGGATAAACCCCACCCATATTCGGCACCACACCACTCAGATTTGACAGATCAAGACAGAGTCCCCTGCTTGAGCTGAAAGAAAGGTATACCGTTTTCAGATTTGAAGACTTCTCGGAACAGTCCCCCGCCCCCCCCCACCCATCTCACAAACCGCCCCTCGTTGGGGGACGGGGTCGACAAGATACCTAAAACTAAAAAACTACACGTTTCCTGTTTAAAATTTTTTAACACAGAAGAAACATTTCCTATATTTGACTCCCCAGTACATAAAAAGGTAAACTACGGTAGAATAATAGTATATGCACGTACATACTCATATGGTCTCAAAATGCTTCAAAAAAATAACAAAACAATAAATTAATATGACGCGCACACTAGGCTGCCCATCTGCCAATATTTGCTCACTATATACAATATATAAAAAGAGGAGGGCCTGGAATCCCCACCCCGTCGTCGTCGTCCGTTGATCCGGTGAAAGCACCCGCCAGAAGCAGCCGTTGCCGGGGTCAGAGCGCCGCGGCTCGGGACGAGGGGCGCTGCGGGGGGAGAGCGTCGACCCCGAGGGGGGGCCATGGGAGCACCGGGACCCGCGCAGCCGAGGGACGGGGCTTCGGGTGGTGCCGCCCAGAGAGGACGCCAACCGCCGCCGGGACCCAGGACGATCCCCCGCCGCCGCAGCACCACTTGAGACTGACCCCCCCGCAATTCGAGCCCGACTTGCACCGCTGCCACGTGAAAGGCCACCAGTTCGAGGCCGGGAACTCTGAAAATAAAAAATAAAACACTGTAGCGGCGAGCGCCTAAAGTGAGACCTCGAAAAATCATTGTCCCGCCCGGTTTCTTAAAAAGATCTTTCATTTTGACCACTAAAGGTCTTTCCTAAATGGCGTCGGTTCCCTCCTAAAATATTGGGGGGCAATTTCCACGTGGAGGAGGGGTACAATTTTGGAAATACGTTATTATCGACAGGTCGACAAGGAGGCTGTTTGCCTGGGTCCGGGAATCTGCTGCAATTCCCTCTTAATTATCTGTTTGACTGACAATTTGATTCGAGCCATTATCTTGCCATCAGCTCGAACATTTAATTAAAACTTTTATACATGTATAGCGACACAGGTCCCTGTATCCAACAAGCTCCCGCCAGACTGAGACCCCGTGTACATGTACGGGTGCATACCTTGAGCACGGGAATTCTGGGAAGGTCCTGTACAAGGACAACAATTGCCACTATGAAGCCGAAAAATCGACAATTTTCGAAAGTACTGTGGACAAAACACCGAGTTTTAGCCTTGTTGGTAATTATTCGAAGTTCTGGCGAATTGAGCATAAATTCGGATAGTACCCAAATTTAAGAGCCCACTCGGAGTTTTGCCTGTCCTTGTACAGTTTTGATAATATGAACTTTCTCGCCTCCCCGCTCCACAAAAAACCATCCACGGGCCCGGTAGCGCCGGCGACTCATGAGCTGCTCACTGGACTTCCTCCCCCGCCTCCAACAGCCGCCGCACGTCGTCGCCCCCCAAACAACAATCAACACGATTCCACAACAGAGAGACGGCCGTGAGATTTTTTTTTTTTTCCCGGATTAAAGGATCTGAACTTTTAGCGCTGCTTTTTTAATCAGAATAAACTACTTAACCTATGCATGCTAAATGCTAAACGTGCAGGCGTCTGGAATCGGTTTAGTCCAGTCTGTAGTTTGCAACGGAGTCAAACTAAAATTAAACCGCTGTTTCTTATTCAAAATCGATGCGTCTAACCCAATATTTTCTGATTTCAAAACCGCGGACTAAAAAAGTTCTAGTCGGTTCTGAATCCGGTAAGAGTTGGCCTTGGGTCTCACAATAAGATTCTTGCCATTTTACCTAACACGTGGTACACTTAAAATTATGGCCAGGGCCATGGGCATGGCCTTATATATATATATATATAAGTATATAATTCAGTTCGGCCATTTGACAGAATTCGTATTAATTACGTTTCATCGCACAAAACCGAATAGGATTTTCAATACTAGCGCACACAGTTACACCACAGGTATTTGTACACACAGATATTATATAGTATGTATATGTAATATATATACAATGGGAGGTTATAAACGTAGGTAAAAAGTAATTGTAAGTTTGTAAGCCTAGAAAAAAGGGGTCCCTAACAAATAATATGTAAGACACAGAGGGCCACGTGTATAACCCAGTTTTTTTTTGTACCTACAAATGCTGTCAGACAAGTAGCAGACAGAATACACACGTACACGGAGAGCGAGCGCTCAGATGCATATTTTTGACAATAAATTACACCACCCGCTACTCACTCAAAAGTTGCACCAAAAAGTTGTTCGCTTCAAGCCGCAAAATATTTTTAGTCCAGACAGACACTTTGTTACATAAACTTGTACGTATATATATACTATATATTAGGAATAAGTTTATTTATTTACCTAAGTCTGTCGAATTGCATTTATACAACAGTGTTTGCATAAACGAAAAACAAATTTTATATTCTAGAAAATTTTAAACGTCGTCTTAATGTCACGCTTTAATGTGATTTTTTCATTCTAGTTAAAAAAGTGAACTCAAGTGACTACAAGTTAGGGGCGAGGCCATCAAAAACAAGTTATTTCTGTCTTTCGACCATAATATTCACTACTGATTTTATGAATATGTACTTGAGGAGAAAAAAATTAAAACTGAGTGAGAGGGATTCCGCCCGATACCTATATATATATATATATATATATATATATATATATATATATATAGGTATAGGGCAGAATCCCTCTAACTCAGTTTTAATTTTTTCTTCTCAAGTACATATTAATAAATCAGTAGTGGAAATATTATGGTCGAAAGACAGAAATAACTTGTTTTTGATGGCCTCCGCACCCTGACTTGTCATCGCTTGAGTTCACTTTTTTAACTAAATGAAATCACAGTTAAGACATGACATTAAGACGACGTTTTTCAAATTTTCTAGAATCATTAGAATTTGTTTTTTGCATTTTATGCAAACGCGTGTTGTATAGAATGCAACTCGACAGACTTAGTAAATAAATAAACTTATTCTAATATATAGTATATATACGTACAAGTTTATGTAACAATGTCTGTCTGGACTGAAAATATTTTTTGCGGCTTGATAGCGAAGCAACTTTTTGGTGCAACTTTTGAGTGATAGCGGGTGGGTATAAATTATTGTCAAAAATGCGTCTGACGCTGGCTCTGTGTACGTGTGTATTCTGTCTGCTACTTGTCTGACAGCATTTGTAGGTACAAAAAAACTGATTCTGTCGTCGTACGCGTGGCCGTCTAGTTATCCTTACATATTATTTGTTAGGGGACCCTTTTCTTAGGCTTACAAAGTTACAATTACTTACCTACGTTTGTAGCCTTAGTTGTGTCTGTATCTACCATCTACGTACTATATAATATCTGTGTGTACTCGATATATAATTGTGACTGTGTGGCTAGTCTGAAAATCCTATTCGTTTGAATAAAACGTGGTAATACAAATTCTGTTCGGGTCGAATGGCGAACTTTGAAGTATATACTTATATATATATATAAGGCCATGCCCATGGCCCTGGCCATGAGTTTAAGTGTACCACCGTGTTAGTAAATGGCAAGAATACTATTGTGAGACCAAGGGCCAATTCCTTTACCGGATTAAACGGACTGGACTTTTTTAGTCCGCGGTTTTGGAATGGCAAATTGGGTTAAACGGACTAATCGATTTAAAATAAGACAGCGGTTTAATTTTAGTTTGACTCCATTCCAAAACTACAACTGGACTAAACCGATTTAACATGCACGTTTAACATTAGCGTGCATAGTTAAGTCCGTTTAGTCTGATTAAAAAGCAGCGCGCTAAAAGTTGAGTCCGTTTAATCCGGAGGTGTTGGAATGGCATTGTTCAGCATATTTTTTAACCTGTTTAGTCCGATTATAATTAACCCTTTAATCCGGTAAAGGCAAGCGAGAGTAGATTGTCAGAGTCGATTCATACTTACAGCCGTATGTCTGTTGGATAATATTGATTGTTGTTTGAGGGGGCGACGACGTGCAGCAGCTGTTGGAGGCGGGGGAGGAGGAATTCCTGGAGATCATGGCACTGGTGGGCATGGCCAGCAAACCGCTGCACGTCCGCCGACTACAGAAGGCGCTACAGGTAAGGACCATTTGGATGGTTTTTTGTGGAGCAGAGAAGGCGAGAAAAGCTCATATTATCGAAACAGTTGAAACACTTTAACACGGAGTCTGGGGACCTTTTGTTTTGACCCCGCTAGACTTTTGATCTCTGTACAAGGACAGGCAAAATTTTTAGATAATGGGCTCTTAAATTTGCAATTCTATCAAATTTATGCTATTTTTACTTAAATTCGGCCAAAGTTTTCAATAAATTACCAACAAGGCTAGAACTCGGTGTTTTGGCCAGTACTTTCAAAAATTGTCGATTTTTTCGCTTAATCATGGCAATTTGTTGTCTTGCTTGGTACAAGGGCAGGCAAAATGTCGGTACAGGACCTTCCAGAACCCCGTGCTAAGGTATGGCCATACATGTACACGGGGTCTCAGTCTGGCGGGAGCTTGTTCGAAATTTTAGGAAGCCTTGTCGCTATACATGTATAAAAGTTTAATTAAATGGCTGACTAAATGGCAAGTAATGGCTCGATCAAAAATATCAGTGCAAACAGATAATTAAAATACAGCAGATTCCGGACCCAGGCAAACAGCCTACTTGGTCGACCTGTCGATAATCACTGACTCTCGTTTCCAAAAATATTCCTATTCAGCATGAAATTGCCCCCCAATTTATGTTTAAAGAAACCGACGCAATTTAGAGAAGACTTTTAGTGGTCAATAAAAGATCTTAAGAAACCGACCTGACAGCAGATAAATTTTGAGGGCTAAGTACTACTTTAGGCGCTCACCGCTACAGTCTGTTTATTTTTATTTTCAGGAGTTCAGCCTCAACTCCATGGCCTTTCACGTGGCAGCGGTGCACAAGTCGGGCTCCGGGTCAGGGGGGGTCAGTCTGAGTGGTCCGCTCTACGGCGGGGGATCGGTACTGAGTCCCGGCGGCTCGTCGTCTCTGGGCGGCACCACCCGGAGCCCCCCCGTGTCCTCGCTGGTCCCGGTGCCCACCTGCTGCTCGCCCATGGCCCCCCTGGGGGTCAACCTGCCCCCCGTGACCCCTGGCCGGGCCTCGGACAGTCCGGCACAGCACTCTGACCCCGGCAACGGCTGCTTCTGGCCGGCTGCCTTCGCCGATAGAGCGGACAACAACGAGGTAGCTAGAGATCGCGATTCCAGGCCCTCCTTCTATATTGTATATAGTGAGCAAATATTGGCAGATGGGCAGCTCATAAATTTTTGGTATATTTAATATTGTTTTGTTATTTTTTTTGAAGCATTTTTGAGCCATCTGGGGTATATGTACGTAGTATATATTATTACCCGTAGTTTCCTTTTTATGTACTGGGAGTGATGTGGGATGATCGAGGAGTGTCTTCCTGTGTTAAAAGGACTTAAACAGGGAAACATATAACTTTTTAGTTTTAGGGTATCTTCGTGTCAACCCCGTCCCCAACGAGGGTGGTTTGTCAAGATGGGTAAATTCTGAGGGGGGCAAGTATTCAAAGTATTCAAATCTGGACGGTATCCTTCTTTCAGCATCAAGCAGGGGGACTTGTCTTGATGTGTCAAATCTGAGGGGGGTGGTGGTCCCAAGATCTCAAATCTGGGTGGTTTATCCTTTTTTTAGCAGCAAGCAGGGGGACTTGTCCCGATGGGTCAAATCTGAGGGGGGCTTATCCCGAGACAGATCTCAAATCTGGGGGGGGTTATCCCCTCCCCCCAGACCCCCCCTCTGTGATTGAATGATGGTGCTGTGTTTGAGGACGTGCTGTACGTGGGGGGCTGTCCGATGCCGGTGCTGAGCGAGGAGCAAATCCAGCGGGTGGCCGAGTGCGCAGCCGAGCTGGCCCGAACCCTGCCCGAGTACGAGCCCAAGATGATCCAGAACAAAAAGAAGATCAGCAAGGAACTGCTGGTCAGTATAGCATTTTGCACACCAGAGCCCGGTTCATACTAACTTGTGCTTGTTGTCCTTGCCCGTGTCGTTTTGTCCTCAAGCAATTCCAAGACTTACTAGCCAGACAAATATTACATTTTTTCACATTAAGGTAGTCGCTGTTACTTCCAGACTGAATGCAAAATATTAGTCGAAATGCTAGTGTTAATTTTTTGCAGCAGCTGACCAAAGTTTGGCCTTTAGCCATGTCTTGTGTTCCCAAGCACAAGTATGAAACGTTTGTACTAGTGCTTAAGCACAAGTACACAGGAACAGGGACAAGAACGAATTCTGAACAGTTGCTGAGAGCCTGACATTTTAGCAAAAGTTTGAATATTTTTGGTTTATCAGGACAGGGGGGCTTGTTTTCTAAATTTTTGCCCGAAGACCCCTTCCCCCCCTTAAAAAATTCTACCTCATTATTTTAGTATTGCATGATAGTCAGTCAGTCTAACTCAAGATCATCTAAAAACAACAAAAACACCCACTTTAGGTCTTCGTTTACCGACAAAAACACTAACCATGATTTCAAGAATAATATGATCGTCAAAAAATAGGAGCTTGTGAATAGGTTTTCTGTCAATAAAGGTTTCATTCAAGAGGTCCTATTCCCAAGTTACGTATTATTTTTGCCCTCATAACAGTGCCTGATGTGTACCGCCGCATGTATCCCGCTACGATACTTTAATCGAAAATGACACAATGAAAGTGCTTATTATATTTTAATTGATAGTCGGGAATGTTACCTACTAATTTCTTTGCAGACATATTCAGATTGTGGTCTTTGTTGTCTTTGTTGGCTTTGCATCTGCAATGATTGAGAGACTGTCTGGTTTGGTGAGATTGAGACCTGTTACACCTGTACACTGTGATTTGTTTCTAAACTATCAGCTATACTTTGTCAGCAGTCAGCACTATCCAAGCCACTTTCCAACGCGTCACATCACCAGACGTCTCCTCCGCGCCATCTTTGCTTTCCAGCTGTCGTTGAAGCGGATTTTCCCCTTTTCCAGAAAATCATGGAACAAGTTCAGTTGCAGTTGTAGCTATATCAGTCACCTGAGTTCATGTATCCACCACAATCTCTCTATAATCGTCAGTCACTGGTTGTTGATTGCGTTGCTGCAATGCTGTGATTTTTGCTTTGTGTTGTTCAGGACGTAATGTCATTGCCTGCGGAGGCTCCCTCCCGTCTAGATGAGTTTCGACGCTACGCGGCCATCTACGGCCGATTTGACACCAAACGGAAGGCGGACAAGCCCCTGACGCTGCACGAAGTCACCGTGAACGAGGCCGCGGCCCAGATCTGCCTCCACCGGCCCGCCCTGCTCACCCGGCGTGACGAGCTGTTCCCCTTGGCCCGTCAGGTCGTCCGGGACAGCGGCTATCAATACGTCAAGGGACAGAACTCACGGTGCAGCCTCTTGTCTGTCGTTTTTTTTGGGGGGGGGAGGTATGAAACCCCCCGTATCAGACGTGGTGCCCGCATTGAAATTTTGTTGACAAACGACGTTGTAGAGACTATTTAGTTGTAGCGATATCTCTATGGTTTGGTTTGAATGCTCTGTTTGTTAAATTATGTATAAGTGAAGCTTTAATTACGTATTTTTTCGCCTGGAAATAGTGTCTCATCCTGATTTTCGTCCGCCCCCGCCTTCCCATAAATTTTGACTAAACATATGCCTGGATACGATTATTAACCAAGCGTAAGCATTGTAGACATACATGCACATAGGGCGGGGGGTGTAAGATGAGGGGGGTCATCCACCCCCCCCCCCCTTCCCCGTAGACAGCAGCTCCCCGCTCGCCGATTTGTGGTTGAAGTGTGGACGTTAGTGTTCTAGACTTCGGTGTGGCGAGACTTCGTCCCTGGAGGAGGGGGGCGGGAATGGAAGCGGTTGCGGCAACCCTTCGCCGGGCCTGGGGGGTGCGGGCAAGAAGCGACCCCGGTCGGCGGGGGTGTCGACTGAGGGCAGTTCTTCTTGCGCCCAATCCCCCGCCAATTCGGACCACTCCCCCTCCGACACCACTCAGAGCAATGACCACCCCCTGGACGACACCAAGCGAAAGGTTAGTCAGCACACCCCCCCCCATTGATTTGGACTCAGGCCCTGGTCCGTACTGGATTTAGCGAAGTAGCAAGTTGAATGGATGGGGTATTGCGTACTTAAAGATTATTAAGGTATCTGGAAGTGAACCGAGCTTCACTGAAGTATATACGTTTAACGTCCGTTATTATCCAGTGTTAGTAATACCGCTAAGTAGGCGAAATTATGACAAAAATTGGCAGCAGGCTTTCTGGGGGTGTTATTGGTTGATAATACCAAGAGTACATAATAGGAAGAGTATGACACTCTTCCTATTATGCCTACGGGCGTGCATCCAATGCGCAGCGCGAAATAGCCCGTTTATGTACGGTTTTGAGGGGGGGGGGTACCCCCCCCTCAACTGAAGACCCCGTGCTCAACTGAGGGGGCGGTACCCCCCCCCCTCAACTCAGCACCCCGTCTTCAGTTGTGGGGGGGTACCCCCCCCCCCTCATTTCAATACACTGACAAGGACTTTTGTTGATGTGCTGAACTGAGGGGGGGGGGGTACCCCCCCCCCCACAAAGGAACACGGGGTACTGAACTGAGGGGGGGGGGGTAGCGCAAAGACTTTGTCAGTGTCTTGAAATGAGGGGGGGGGTACCCCCCCTCAACTGAAGACGGGGTGCTGAGTTGAGGGGGGGGTACCCCCCCCTCAGTTGAACACGGGGTATCGAACTGAGTAGGGGGTACCCCCCCCCTCAGTTGAGTACGGGGTCTTCAGTTGAAACCGTACATAAAAGGCCTATTTCGCGCTGCGCATTGGACGCGCGCTGCTAGGCATAATAGGAAGAGTGTCATACTCTTCCTATTATGTACTCTTGATAATACGCAGTTGCGCATCAAGCCTTATGATTGTGCTATGTGTTGAGTCGCAATTGCGCATCAGGCGTTGTGTTGATGTGTTATTGTTGAGGAGCAATTGCGCAGGAGGACTTATGGTGGTGTGCACAGATGTACATGGGGGGGGTTTGGGGGGGGGCAGCGCACCCCCCAGATTTGAGATTTCGGGACAAGCCCCCCTTCAGATTTGACCCACCGCGACAAGCCCCCCACCTTGATGCTGAACGAAAGCTGCCCGAACACTCAAACATTATCCCAGATCGCCGTAAAATGCTTCAAAATTGAGCGAAACCCGAAAAAATCGCTAAAAATAGCTAAATTTTGCTGAAAATTTGCCTTTTTTAGCAAAAATTTGAAGTTTTTTGCGCTTTTGTCCGCTCAAACCCCCGAAACAAGCCCCTCCTAAAATTTCAAAAATTCCGGGACAACCCCCCCCCCCCAGACCCAGACCCTGTGTACTTGTATGGTGGTGTGTTGTTTGTTGTTAAGTAAGACGCAATTGCGCTGAGGGCTTTTATGATGGTGTGCTATTAATTGTTGAGGAGCAATTGCGCAGCATAATGGAGGAGCTGGCGAGCGTGGGTCGGGAGCAGGAGGCGTGCAAACGGGCCGTAGAGCTGGCCACCGAGCCCGACGACCTGCACGCTCACCAGCAGAGGCTGGCCCGGCTAAGACAGCGACATCTGGAACTCACCAGCCAGCAGGCCAGGCATATCAAACAGGAGGCCGAGCAGGGCAACACTGGCGCCGGGGGCGGGCTTCCGGCATACGGGACCAGGGGACGGTCCGTTTCACTTTACTATTCTTTTCTTTTATAGTTTTCTTTTGTGTTTTGTTTTCTTTCTTTTCTTTTTCTTTCTTTTCTTTTCTTTTCTTTTATAGTTTTTTCTGGTGTTTTCTTTTCTTCCCTGTCTTTGTTGTCTAGGTCTTTCCGTTGTTTTTTCTTTTATTTTATTTTCTATCATTTCTTTTCTTTTAGGGTTTTTTCAAAAAAAAAATCGTGAGCAAAATTGAGCAATATTTCAACTTCTGCGAGCAAAATTTCAGATCGGTGAGCAAATCGTAAATTTGCTAGTTTACGTTTTACACTTGGTTTTCGCCATACGCGTACCCAGAAAAACGGAATTATTGCACTTTTAAGGCCAAAAAAGAGAAAGCGACACATTTAACACATTTAGCACATTTTGTTCAAAAACAACGCTTATTTTTTGTGAAGGAGCTCAAAACACCAAGAAGTACACATTTAGTGGGCCTGCGAGGGTCCAAAAGCTATCAAATCTGGAAATATTACAATAATTTTTGACATTGGGCACCGTAAAATGACTACATTTGTCATTATTGGAGACGTTTCAGATAATTTTTTGGGACGGGCAACACAAGGCCCACGGCGCTTATTACAGCACCCTTGTGCTAAAATTCACGTAGAAACTAAATTCGACTGCACATTATGCAATTAACAGGTCCAGGATGCACCTATACATGCACATGCATACAGGGGGCTAGCAGGATTTTGAAAAGTTGGGTCGCACCTTGTCCACTTTTGTCCAAAATAGAGATTTTTTCAATTCTTAGGGTGAATTTGGTCAAGTAGAGACGTAACGGAAATTTTTTAGGCCAGCGATAAAAACGCAAAAGGGGAGGGACCCTTGTTGACAATTTCTTTAGGTTCGACCAAAAGGGGTGGTCGGGACAGCTACCATACATATAACAGCATCAAAATTTTGAGTAGCCCTCCCCCGGCCTTGATGGGACCCTCCCTCCCCTGTGTCAACTCATTTTTGACCCAAAAAATGACGCAATTGTTACCTTTTTGACCAAAAAATTTTGACCGATTTTGACCATTTTTGACAAAAATTTTGGGTAAAAATCGCTTAAATTTGACAAGAAATGTCGATTATTTTCAAATTTGGGCCGAAATTTTACTCCCGCTGGGACCCTCCCCCCTCTTTCCCCCCCGGCGGGACCCTCCCTCCTCCCCCGGGACCGAATTTTGGGGGGGTGGTCCATTCCCCCAACTACATGTATGGTCGGGGCCCCCGACAACCCACCCTGGCTAGCCCTTGCATGCATATGCTGTCGTGAAAGATAAAAGCAAGGAATACTAAGCCACGGAGCTGCAGAGGTCTGGGGGCGGCAGCCCCGATAGAAGTTGGAGAAGAGTTTGGTTTTTGGCTAAATTTTGTTAATTGAAGACCTATGGGAAATTTTTTAGCCGACCATAAAAAACCAAAGGAGGCTCCCTTCGGAGCGGTAAGCAGAATTTGAGCAAAATTTTAATTTTGGTGAGCAAAAATTTCAAAATCGTGAACGTTTTACAAGTATTTTGCCCAAAAAACCCTGGTTTTTTGACAAGCGTGGCTGTGTTTATCCTTAAGTAGGTTGGCTTTGATAAACTCCAGCTGTCTCGGTTGGGGGTCACCTTGCCGGGGTGGATAGCTCACACTCCATCTAGGATTTTCGCATTTCTGTTGGAGGCAGACCTGCATTTCTGCTCTCGGGGCCGCCGGCATGAAAAATTTTGAAAAATTTAGGCCAAGCGCCCCCCCCCCCATATTTTTT